>CAKNXH010063218.1:0-58724 GCA_932178445.1 Andricus quercusramuli
TGAAAAAGTTAATTTTAAACAAACAAAAAACTAATTTTCAACAAAATAGGTAAATTTTCAACTCAAGAAATGAACCCAAAACCAAAAATATGAATTTTTAGATAAAGTAGTTAAACTTTGACTTTTTAATTTTCAATTAAAATGATGAATCTTTAACTGGAATAGTTCAATTTTAAGTTAAAAAAAATAATTAATGTAATAAAAAAAAAAAACGAATATTCAACTGAAATTATGAATCTTAAGAAAAATGTTTTTTAAAAAAGTTGTTTAACTGGTACCCAAGTAGTTGAATTAAAAATTTAAAAAAATCAATTTCCAACTTAAAATTGAATAGGTAATTTTCAGTTTAAAAAAGTAATGTTTAAACAAAATAAAAGAATTTTTAACAAAGTATTTAAACTTTAAACAAAACAGTTACATTTTCGACCAAAAAGATGATTTTGACAAAAGTGGTGAATTTTCAAGCAAATAATAAATTTTTTAACCTATCTAACCTATCTATTTTAACCTGTCTATAAAAATATGAAGTGTATATTTTTGAATAAATAAACAATAATACTTTTAAGAAATATCGTTCCTGGTGACAAGGCAAGAAATTGAATGAAAAACAGTTTAAAAAGCGTTTTTTGTAGAAAAGTCAGTTATCTAGTTTTGATTTGCCAATCTTTTTATTACTATATTGAAAATGAGACTTCAAACAATACCTTTTAATACAACATATATTTCACTTTTAAATAATTTTTTAAGCAAAAGCTCCATCTTCAGTAAAATTGTTGCTTATCTAGTTCTGTACTATAAACCTTCAATTTTACTTACAAATAAAATAATTTTAAAAAAGAACAATTAAAATTATATTTCAATCGCCTCTTTCTCGAGATTACAGAATGTAGTATTCCTTTCATCCCGGTAGATGTCACGACGTTCAGAGTGGGGGAAAAGAAAATTTACCCCCACACGCTGCTACTTTGCGCGTTCCAAACCAACCTCATATTCTTTCGTCGTGCGTTAGAGGTTACACGTTCCGAGATTATATATTTGTTTTCGTTTCTTAGTTTTCGGTAGTGCAGTTTATAAGTGAAAATGAGTAATAAAAGAAAAGCAGATATTGAGCTATTCAGTAAAGAATTTAAGCGGCTAAAAGATCAGTTTGAAGAATTGCAAGCTCTTCAGGAAGAAGAAGGATTTCGAGGATTCGAGTCTGTTGAACGAGATGCAGAAGGAAGTGGTGACGATGGGAGTGATCCAGGAGATGACTTTCCTCCAAACACAATCAGCAATGAAAATTCGATGAGGAAAACTTCAGAAGGTATGGTTAAAACTAGATGGGCATTATATTGGAATTCTATGTTTTTCTCTCCATCGCACACGTGGAGGTTATTTGTGGTTTAAGAGGTTAGAATAAAGATGAAACCTTGGAACAGAACATAAAGTGGCGAAACAAGCAAAATAGTCCCACTTGATATTAAAACGCTCGCATGACGTTTTAATTTTTGTCTGCTATATCCTACACTAATTTGGTATTGGCCATCGAACAGGCATAAACATGTGTGCTCGCATGACACACGGCAAAGCCGCCATGATTGAGTCCTTTGTTCTCTCTCGCTAGAGACGATATGGTCACATGTGTGCTCGCAGGACATACTGACTTGATAAAGGCAAACAAAGCTGCCATTTTTTCTTGTTTTTCTTATAGTTACAAATTCAAACAATGGCACGCGCTCGCAAGACGCATATACATATCAAAATGTAAATAAATAAATAGAACTTAATTTATTTATACATTTTACTAAGGATAGGTTTTATATAAAGGAATTATGCCTTTTTTAGATGGCAAAGAGAACGCCTTAATCAAGAAAGTTGAAGAGAAAGAAAAAGATGAAGCTAGTATAGATGATGAAATTGCAGAGATTTTTGGTCAGGATCCACTTGAATCTAAAGCCTTAAATTTGAAGGTACATTCAGGAATTCACAAAAGATGGAAATATTGGGTTTCAAATGGAATTGAGAAAGAGGAAAGAGAGAACTTATTAGAAAAGTACAAATGTCTTGACGGATTAGAGGTACTTAAATTGAATCCAGAAATTTCACTAAAATTACCAAAACACTCCAAGACTAGGGACACTTACATGGCTAAGAGACAACATTCGGCTGGGTCCGCCTTGGCATCTATTGGGTCGGTTATGTCTACGCTTATTGAGGAAAATGAAAGTGTCGATAAAGTTCTCTTATTAGAACGCCTACATGATGCAGGAAAACTCATTGCAGACATGATGCACAGTCAGACTAAGTCTAGGATTGCCTTTGTTCTAGCCGGGGTCGATAAAGAAACAAGAACTGTGCTTGAGGACACAAAGACAGAGGAATTTTTATTTGGTAAAAACTTATCAGAAAAAATTGAAGAAGCAAAAAGTATGGATAAAGTAGCTATTTCTTTAAGAAAAAATTCTGATCAAAAAATTCAAATGCCACCATCTCAAAGACAAGCTTTAAACTCAAGTAGCCTGCAGGGAAAAAGGTCGTTTCCCAATTCATCAGGCTACTTCCAAGGCCAACCGTCGACTCCGGCAAGACCGCGACTGTACTTCAGAAACAGGCCGCAAAATCAGCCATTCAACCAAAAAGCACAGTTCCAAGGGTACAAGCCGAGGATGCAGGGGAAATTCAAATAAGTGTAAGTAAGGTTGCAGGCAGATTAAAACACTATTCGGAAAATTGGTTAACGATTACATCAGACAACTTTATTTTAAATTGTATTAAGGGTTTTAGAATTAAATTTGATGCGAAAGTAGAACAAGCGAAGGTACCGTTAGTTACATTTGATTCAGTCAAAGAAGTTCAAAAGTGTCAACGAGCAATAGACTCGCTATTGGCAAAGGGCGCTATAGAACCTTGCAGACCAGATAAGAATCAATTTTTATCAACCTATTTTCTTGTACCTAAACCAGATGGATCCTTTCGCTTCATTTTAAATCTAAAAAAGTTGAACGAGTTTATCAAAACAGATCATTTTAAAATAGAGGACCTTAGAACGGCTGTAAAATTAGTTTTTCCGGGGTTTTTCATGTGCACTATTGATTTAGTAGATGCTTATTACATGGTTCCCATTCATGAAGAAAGTAGAAAGTATTTAAGGTTTGAATTCTTTGGGAGACTTTTTCAGTTTACTTGTTTACCATTCGGTTTGAATGTAAGCCCGTTTATTTTCACTAAACTAATGAAACCTGTTGTAAATCATTTAAGAGCAAAAGGACTGATGTCAGTAATCTACCTTGATGATATGTTATGCGTGGCTAAGGATTTTGAATCTTGCAAAGATAATACAAAAGATACAGTCGCCTTATTACATTTTTTGGGGTTTTTAGTAAACGAAAAGAAAAGTAATCTTACACCATCTACGAGATGCAAATTTCTCGGTTTCATTATCGATTCAATAAAATATTGTATTGAACTACCAGATGAAAAAAGGAATGATTTAGGAAAAGACATAAGATCATTTCTTACCAAGACTTCTTGTTTAGTCAAAGATTTTGCACATATTATAGGGAAATTGATTGCAGCTTGTCCAGCAGTAGAGTATGGAATGTTATATACAAGATCCTTAGAAAGAGAAAAAATTTTAACATTAAAATCAAATAACTTTGATTATGACAGAAAGATGTGGATTCCAAAGTCTATTATTTCTGATTTAAATTGGTGGATTAATACATTACCGGTTACGATAAATTCTATTAAAACAGGTGATTTCAGAATGGAAATTTATACAGATGCTTCTGGCACAGGTTGGGGTGCTACGAATAGTTTAGATCAGGTTTATGGATTTTGGGCTGAAGCCCAAAAGAAGTTCCATATAAATTACAGAGAGCTGTTCGCAGTAAAATTAGCATTAGAAAGATTAGCAGATCAATTAAGTAACTGTCAAATCCTGCTCAGGATTGACAATACAACAGCCATATCCTATATTAATAATATGGGTGGTGTGCGCTATCCTTCCTATAATAAACTGGCTAAAGAGATCTGGCAATGGGCAGAAAACAGGAGAATTTTCTTGTTTGCATCCTACATAGCATCAGTCGATAATAAACAAGCGGACAGATTATCTAGAATGAAAAATGATGACGCGGAATGGGAGTTGAATCATGAAGCATTTCAGTCAATTGTTAAAAGATTTGGTAGTCCAAGTGTGGATTTGTTTGCCCGTAGGAATAACTCTAAGTGTAAAAACTTTTTCTCGTGGAAGCCCGATCCAGAAGCCTTACAAATTGATGCATTTACAGTAGAATGGACAAATATAAGATTTTATGCATTTCCACCTTTTAACTTAATTTTAAAAACTCTTGTAAAGATCAAGCAGGATAATGCATCAGGTATTATTGTAGTGCCTCGTTGGCCAGGGCAACCATGGTACCCTTTATTTTTAGATATGCTTGTCGGAAATCCCCTTATTTTCAATCCAGATGTTAATTTGTTATTATCCCCATGCAGGAAGAAAGTTCATCCACGAGCGAGCCACCTGTATTTAATGGCAGGCGTAGTATCAGCGAAGCCTTCTTAAGGAAAAATATTCCTGCGGATGCGTTAGATATATTATTGGCATCTCTTGCTCCGGCCACAGCTAAGCAATACGAATCGGCCTTACGACAATGGTGGCTATTTTGGGAGGAAAATAAATACGATTTTTACTTGCCAAAGAGGGATACTCTAATTCAGTTTTTGACAGCAAGCTTTAATAAGGGCGCTTCTTACAGCTCACTAAATACTTTTCGTTCGGCAATATCCCTCATTTCTCAAGATAAGATAGGTGAGGATGCAATGATCACTAGATTCTTAAAAGGTGCATTTCGACTGAAACCGGCTAAGCCAAAGTATTCTCACACATGGGATGTGTCAATAGTCTTAGATTATTTAAAGAAGTTGCACCCTTTACAAAATTTAAGGTTGAAAGATTTAACTAAGAAAGTAGTAGTACTATTATCGTTAAGTACAGGACACAGGGCACAGACTTTAGCTAATATTAAATTAACTAATATCCGTCTAACACCACAAGGGATAGAGATAAAAATCTCTGATCTTATTAAAACGTCAGGACCTGGTAGGTGTCAGCCTTTGTTGACTTTACCAAAATTCCATGAAAACTCTAATGTATGCGTAGCATCGGCACTAAGAGGATATATAAATGTTACTACACAATTAAGGGGAAATGAAGATAAACTATTTCTAGCGATTAAAAAGCCACATGCGGCTGTGAATTCTCAAACCATTAGTAAATGGATTAAAAAGGTACTAGGAAAAAGCGGTATCGATATATCTGTTTTTTCGTCTCATTCAACAAGACATGCGTCTACATCGGCTGCCTTAGTTAAGGGAGTCGATTTAAGCACAATAAGACGTACAGCAGGATGGTCTGAAAGTTCGCAAACGTTTGCCAGATTTTATAATCGGCCCATACTTGTAAACAAAGATAACTTTGCTTCTGCCGTTTTAGAATTATAAGCGGTACTATTTGTAAAAGGACGTTCTTTTTAATTTTAATTTGTTTGGTATTATTTTGCACTACCTGTATTCGTAAAAAATAAAAATGTGAGTTTGTTTAATAAATAAAAGCTCTATTTAAAATTGCTCTCTCTCTAAACATCTACATTCTGTAATCTCGAGAAAGAGGCGATTGAAATATAATTGAACGATCAAACGAACTTACCTGTAAGTGAAGTTCGATCGCAATTATATGAAGAAGCCTCTTTCGAAGAGATTACAGTCCCACCCCACCAAAAAATTCTAAAAATTGTTTTGGGGTTTTTCTCTAAATCCCTAAACCCTAACAAGAATTTAGCAATTTTAAATACTCTAAAGATATGAGGTTGGTTTGGAACGCGCAAAGTAGCAGCGTGTGGGGGTAAATTTTCTTTTCCCCCACTCTGAACGTCGTGACATCTAGCGGGATGAAAGGAATACTACATTCTGTAATCTCTTCGAAAGAGGCTTCTTCATATAATTGCGATCGAACTTCACTTACAGGTAAGTTCGTTTGATCGTTCAATTATAACGTGCGTTTAAATTTAGCTCTCTAAAGTTTTAACCATTCAAGGCTTTCTGTTTCAAGCAATTTAGTTTCAAATTGTTTGGTTTTGAATATTCGATATGTAACTGATAATTTTGAATAAATAGTCAAGCATGGCCAAATATTAAGAAATTTATTTTTTTTTAATTGAAAATTTTCATATTGAATGGGTTAAAAATGGAATATTTTAGTCTCAAACTTTAACAAACAAAATTTTAACACAGGATTTGAAATTAAATAAAAACATTTAATTTTGAATCTGTTAATTTGAAATTATTTTTAAATTGAAAATAGTTTATGAAGTTTCAATCAGACGTTTGCATTTATTAAACTACTAAGGCTTTCGAATTGAAAGAGTTTAATTTTTTACTGTTAATATGTGTAAATTTTTTAATATTCAAACTGATTTAGAATCGTCCTGTAAAGACAATTATTGTTCAATTTTTAATATCTGAACTAGAGTTAAATGTAAAAAATCATGAATTAATTTATATTTACCGTTGATTTACTTCAGAGTTGGGTATTATAAATTGTTACAAGGAACTAAGTTACAGAAAAGTTACATTATTTGTAACTTTTACGGTAAATGCGTTACTATTTTAAAAATTATCTTGTAACGTAACTTAGTTACGATATTTTCAGTAACTTGGAACTTTAATTTAGTTTACTTTGAAGTTATTTTGTGTTTTTTGTATATCTCTTATTAAGAGAGATTTATCAATTAGTTATGGGTAGAAATATAATCTCTTTTGGTTGAAGATTCAGCTATTTTTCTGAAAAAGTCCTCTTTCTTGGTTGAATTCAACTGTGATTGATTTCAAATTAAAATCTTTTTCGGTTGAAATAATATCAACTATTACATTTTTCGTTGAGAATTCATCTATTTTTATTGAAAATTTTACTATTTCGTTGAAAATTCATGTATTTTCTTAAAAATTTGATTATTTTGGTAGAAAGTTCAACATTTTGGCTGAAAAGTAACTTATTTGTTGAAAATTCATGTTTTTAGTTTGAAAATGCAACTGTGTTGTAGGAAACCCGTCTTTTTGGCTTGAAAATTCATCAATTTAGTGGACATTTTTTCTCTTTCTTCGTTCAAAATTCGGCTTTTTTGTTTCAAGATTTATTTCTTTTGGAAAAAAATCTCATTTTTTAAAATGAAAATTAAACTATTTTGTTCGAGAACTAATCTCATTCAGTTGAGGATTCAGCATTCTTCTTGAAAATTCGTATTTTTTAGTTGAACACAACTGTAATTCATTTTAAATTAAAATCTTTTTTGGTTGAAATAATATCAACTATTATTATATTTTTCGTTGAGAATTCCTATATTTTGGTTTGAAAATGTTAGAAAATTCGACTATTTGGTTGAAAATTAACTTCTTTGTTGTAAATTCAACTCTTTTGCTAAAAATTACTGTTTTTGGTATGAAAATTCAACCTTTTGGTTGAAAAATAACAACAAGTTTTGTTGAAAAGTGTTGTATTCGGTTTAAAAATTCATACCTTTTATTTTAAAAAATCTGTAGAGGGTCCAGCTATTTTTTTGAAAATTCTTCTTTCTTTTTGAAAATTTAACTCACTTGGTTGAAAGTTGAACTATATTGGTAAAAATTCAGTTGTTTGGTTGAAGATTCATAGTTTTAGTTGAAAATACACCTCTTTTGTTGCAAATTTTACTATTTGTTTTTTTTTTCGTAGCAAATTTAAATATTTTGGTAGAAAGGTGAACTATTTGGTTCAAAATTAACTTTTTTGTTGGGAACTTAACTTTTCTGTAAAAAATTAGTCTTTTTGGTCTGAAAATAGTTGAAAATTCAATTATTTGGTTAAAATTAACTTTTTTGTTGCAAATTAATATTTTCTGTTTGAAAATTCAACCACTTGGTTCGAAAACATTGAAAATTTTTGTTGAAAAGGAATATTTTTAGTCTGAAAATTCAACTGACTTGGTAAAAAGTTGAACTAAATTGTTAAAAATTAAGTTGTTTGGTTGAAGATTTATAATTTTAGTTGAAAATTCATGTTTTTTGTTGGAAATTTAATGATTTTGTTTCAAATTCGTTTGTTTTTGGTAGAAATATAAATAATTAATCTGATTTGGTTTGGGATTTAGCAATTCTTTTCAAAATTCTTATGTTTTGGTTAAATTCAACTGTGATTGATTTTAAATTAAAAAATTTCTTGGTTGAAATAATATCAACTGTTATATTTTCGTTTTAAACATTCAACTTATTGTTGAAAGGGGTTTGTATTCGTTTTAGAAATTCATATATTTCTATGAAAAAATTTCTGTAGAGGATTAAGCTTTTTTTTTTTTGAAAATTCGTCTTTTCTGTTTGAAAATTTAACTTACTTGGTTGAAAGTTGAACTATATTGTTAAAAATTCAGTTGTTTGGTTGATGATTCATAGTTTTAGTTGGAAATTCACCAATTTTGTTGTAAATTTAACTATTTTGCTTCAATTTTTTTTGTAGAAGATATCAATATTTTGTTATAAAATTAAACTATTTGGTCCAAAATTAACTTTTTTGGTGGAAACTTAACTCTTCTGTTGAATATTCGTCTTTTTGGTTTGAGAATGTTAGAAAATTCAATTATTTGGTTGAAAATTAACTTTTTTGTTGCATATTAATACTATCCGTATGAAAATTCAACCACTTGGTTCAAAAATAATGAGAATTTTTTTCGATAAGTCATATTTTTAGTTTGAAAATTCAACTGACTTAGCTAAAGTTGAACTGAATTGTTAAAAATTCAGTTGTTTGGTTGAAGATTTATAATTTTAGTTGAAAATTCATCTTTTTTGTCGAAAATTTAACTATTTTGTTTCAACTTGGTTTTTTTTGTAGAAAATTCAAATAGTTTGTTAAAAAATTCAACTATTTGGTTGAAAATTAACTTTTTTTTTAGAAACTTAAGTTTTTTGTTGAAAATTCATCTTTTTGGTTTAAAAGTGGTAGAAAATTCGACTATTTGGTTGAAAATCAACTTTTTTGTTGAAAATTAATATTTTCAATATGAAAATGTAATCATTTGGTTGAAAATTCATGTCATATTATGTTGAAAATTTCAATATTTTCACTTGAAATGTTAGGAATTTAAAGCATTTCATATTTAATCATAATAGAGATGCTTTGTGCAAAATTGGAAAAATGTTAGGCCCTGATACTTAACATTGTTACTTGAATTTCAGAATTCGGAAAATACAAAACATTGCTCTTCACTGGCCGAAATATATTGATAATTTGTTATTTATGTTAAGTAATGCTAAGTAATGTTAACTAATTTTAAATGATAAAATTAACGAAGTGAAGAAAGTAACTTTTTAGGTAACATGAAGTTGCTTTGTCTTGTAACTGTAACTCAGTCAACACTGATCCACTTAAAACTTTTTTTGTAAAAAAATTTCAATTTCAAACGTTATTAATTTTTAATTCTTTGAGTCTTCAAAACTGCATTTTAAAATTCTTCAAATTGAAAATGTACCCTTAAAACTGGGGACTAAAAGATTTTAGAAGTAAATATTATAAACTGAATGATTTCATAATGTAAAATGTCAAGAATTGATCTTAACATTTAAAAAAAGTTAAAATTAAACTTACTTTGAATTGCATTATATCACGTGATGCGAAATTTGGCATGTTTCAAGTGATTGGATTTTCTTCTAAAAATATGTAAAATTCTCGGTCAAAAAATAAATTCACTGTCATTTACCGGTCCAGCTGTTACCCTGTAAATATTTACTCAACTTTATATTATTTACCGTAGCTTTTTTACCAATTTTATTTTTAAATATATAGAATCTTTTTTTTCAATTATCTCGGAAACCTGGAAAATCAATGAATTTTGAAATCGGAAGCCTTAATTTTCTTCTGAATAAAACTTTTATTTGCGGATACAAAATTTGGGTAACATTTTAGCAAATTGCTTAACTTACTGGCAAGAGGAAACAAATGTGTCTTCAATATTCGCAGTAGTACAAAAACTGGCAGTATCAGGTAACGAAGCACTTTTAAAATCCGAAGCTTACTTTATTTGCTATTAGCTGAACGTTCCGACTAAATTCTAATTCTAGATAAAGAAAAAAAAATGTTTCAAAAATGCAAGAACGCGAATCGATTGATTACATAAATTCTTATGTAATAAATTTCGAGTGAACCTGGAAGCTCGAGTGTAATAAAATCACATTCTTAACCTAATTCTCCAGCTTAACTAATATATTTGTACATCTCGACTTATTAAGTATCTTGTGCACACGATCGAAAATATTGAGATTCTAAAGCGAAATCTCTGGTAACAGCTTCGGGCATTTGTATAAAAGTTCAGTTTTGTAAAATTCTCTCTGAAAAATGCCTTTGAGGTTTAAACTTTAATACCTGAATGTTTAGATTATAAAACCTCAATGTTTTACGTGGTTTTCTGAGTTATTACGTATTATTTCAGCGTCAAAATTATCTAAAAAATAAAAACTATGTCCCTATGAATCGATCGAAGGTGCAGAGTCAGAAATAAAAAAAAGTATAAAACGTCGAATAAGCCTAAGTGAATACTGGAATGTACAGTACGTATAAATAAAGGGGCGCAACTATGAATTACTGACTGTTACGTTAACGTGTTCTAGATTCTAAAATAAAGAACAATGCTTCCGTGTTTTTACCAAAAATGGAAAGATTATGAATTTGGGAATTAGCAAACTGTATAGTACGATCGGTACTTTTTAATGGATGAATTCGAAAGAAACTAAATCGAGAGTTTTTTCCGAATTCGATAATTTCCAAAATCTTTTTCAAATTTGCAGCATTGGTGTGAGATTTAAATCTGAGAATTTATACGCAGCCATATTCGTACCAGACTGGACTCGTTTTATCTTTTCTGGGAGGCGAGTCAACTAAAGTTTCGTCCTGAGTTGGTTCCTGAATGGAGTGATTAACGTTGTTAGATTCATTGATAACAGCTGAGACTCTGTTGTAAATGAGAAATGGACGAGGTTCGCTCGGAGGATCGACTCTTGAATTTGATTCCGTTTCATTTGCACGAATATCATCTCTCGAGTGGTGGAGAGACTCGCCGAGTCTCTGGTCAGTCTGAAATAAAAATGAATTGATTATTTTTAAAGCAGGATTTAGATGGACCAGCAATCTGATTTCCAGTCTCTCAGCAATCCGCGCAATATTTACAATTCTTCAATTTTCAACGATTTTTGTACAGAAATCATATGTTTTAGTAAAAAAAATATATCCAATCACTTTGAAAGTCACATGATGCTACATTACATTATCTGTGTGGCCATTGTTTTGTAAATTTTCGTCTCCCGGTCTTCGCCCGGTAAATATTCGTGATTTTTTCCGGTTTAGAAAAACCCACCGTTTTTTCATAAGTATGATCAATTGCGGAAGCAGATAAGCATCAGCAAACCTTTTTGCAAGAAATCTATTAACAAATCACGTATTCACATCCCTGGATTTTCATTACCTAACAAGAAAAATACAAACAATTTGAAAGCGTCTGAAATTAAAAAAAAAAAGTAAACAATTTTATTTTGAATTGAAGAATTGCGAAATTAAATGATTTTAGATTAAAATGTGGAAAATTGAGCAATGTCAAAACGTTAAAAATGGAATATTTCAACATTCGAATTATGGAAATTAGACACTTAAAATTCAAAGGAATTGAAATTATATTATTTATAATTAAAAGCGTTCAAAAATAAATGATCAAAAATCGAAAACTTTTGAATTTGAGTAATTTTAAATTTAAAGCACGTAAAATTTGACAATTTAAAATGGAAAACTAAATTGAATCCTTCAAAGTCAAAGCTTCTGAAATTCTAAAATGTTACATTTTTATTACATAACACAATTATCATTTAACATTGAAGCTAATTAGACCAATTTTTCTTAAATCTAAAAATGAATTGCATTATTTAAAAAAAAACCTTCAAAAATCATAGTAACTTCAAATACGAAACATTAAAAATGAAAACATTTCTACTCTGGAACATTGAAGCTTAAACGAATGCGAACTTCACTTAAAAAGTCAGAACTCTAAAATTGTAACCATTTAAAATTATCTAAATTATTCAATTTTGGAATATCAAATCGTTTAAATTTGAACACTTCCTTTAGAATTATTATTAATTCTTGAAATTTTACAAAAAAATATTTTTGAACTTGAAATGGTTTATTTGTTTAAATCTTCAACTGAAAATGCAACAATTTAAATATATTACATTGAAAATTAAAAATTAAAAAAAAAATAGTACAAAACAAGATTGCTGTAATATGATTCTAATTTTTTAAATTGTACAATTCTAAGCTTTTCAATTTGAAATTGATTTATGTTTACATATAAAATTATTAGATTCAAAACTGACTATGAAGGTTTTTATCACGAAATTTTGAGGAATTGTCCAAACATTTTGAATTTGAAACAACAATATTCTGCATATTTTGAACCTTTGAAAATTACCTAAAAATTAATTTTCAGAAAAAAAGTTCAGTTTCAAGGCCTCAAAGATTAAACTGCTTCAGAATTGCGCATTCAAAACTATAATTAAAAATTAAAATTATAGAAATTTATAAAATGATTATTTACTAAAAACTGTGATTTCTGTAAAAAAAATCACTGTAATTTTCACCGTTCAAAATTACAGAATCTAAAATATTTGCGAGAAATATTGTGAACCTTTAAAGTTTATTTATTTTAAACGTTTTGAAAATTATATGCTTTCTAAGTGGAAACTTTCAAAACTTACAAAACGCGCAAATTATAATATACGGAAAATCTCCCGGTGTAATGTTTCTCTCCCCGTTTTCTCGAGTGGGTGGCCACTCTGATTATATGATACTTATTGAAAATATATTTATCATTTTTAAAATATCTAAATTTAAAATTATAGTTTCGAATGCGCATTTCTGAAAAAGTTTAATCTTTGAGACCATAAAACTAAAGGTTTTTTTTTGGTTCAAATGCTTAAGTTCGAAAATATTTTTTTTGAAATTTCTTAATTATTGGAGATTTCGAATTTTACAATGTTGTAGTTTCAAATATAAATATTAAAAATGTCAGGACAATTTCATTTTTAAATATTTCAAAATTGCAAAATTTCATATTAAAAACCTTGAAATTCAATTTTTAATTTAATGATTCTAGATTTAAATATTATGAATTGTTTGGTTTCAATTTTAAACGTAAAAAACATTCTGGTTTCTTAAATTCGTCGAAACTCTAGAGTATCAAATTAAAAGACTTGCTCTCGGACTTGACAGTTCCTCACATTTAAGTTCAAAGAATTAGTAATTAAACCATTTTGAATTAAATGCCTCCAGAATAAACTCCAAACAATGAAAAATTAAGACAATCATTTTTTTCAAATTCCAGCCTTAAAAATGAGCACATTTTAGAAGCAGGCATTAAATTTGAAAAAAATTTTATTTGAGAAATGTTCCAAAATGTTCAAATTTCAAACTCAGCTTTAAACAAAAAAAGAATTTTGCTATTGAATAATTGAATAAATTCTTTAATCTTTAATGGTTATAAATTTAAAGTTCTGAATTTTCATGGTAAGTGCTAAATTTTCCATTTTCCACTATCATAAGTTTAAATTTTGTGATTGAAATTGAAATGGTTGAATTTCTAAAAGTATAATTGAAAATTAAAAAATTATTAATTTCTAAACAATTTATATTTACTTAAAGTAATTTGAATTTTGGGATTAAAATTGAAATGTTTGAATTTCAAAAAATATAATTGAAATTATGTAATTGTTAGTTTCTAAACGACTTAAATTTACTTAAAGCAATTTAAGTAGTTCAAATTTTGCGATTTTCATTGAAGCGGTTGAATTTCGAAGAGTACTATTGACAATTTAAAAAATGTTAATTTCTAAACGATTTGAATTTACTTGAAGTAATAGCAATTTTTAAGGGAATGGGTACAAAAAAGTTTGAATATCACAATTCTTCGCGACTATTTTTTTTTAGTTATTTTAGTTATTTTTTTTTAAAGCTTTATAATTTAAATTTTTTCCATTTGAACGGTGAAAGCAAAGGTGAATTTATTTTTTGATTTTAGAAAAATTTGTCTAATCAATTTTTATATTAAATCATAATTATTCAAGTTTAATGAAAATTTAGATATCTAAAATTTTAGAAGCTTTGACTTTGAAATAATCAATTTAGTTCTCAATTTCAAAAGGTCAATTTTTAATCGCTTCGAATTTAAATTTATTAAAAGTTTTCAAGTTTGAATTATTCAATTTTAAATGCTTTTAATTAGAAATAATCCTATTTTCGAAATTTTAATGTGCAATTATTCTACTACGAGGTTCTTGAATCCAAGATAAAATTGTTAAATTTTGAACCTTTTGAATTAGAAATAATAGGTATAATTTCTTCTTCTTCCTAATGAAATTGTCCAAATTTTAATTTTAAAAGCTTCTGTTTAAAAAATTTTCAATTATCAAATTTTAAACACTTTTATTCAGAAATAATACAAGTTCAATTCCTTTGCATTCCATTCGAAATATTGTACTTTTTTCAACATTTTACCTAATCTAAAATATTTTTAATTGGTAGATGTAAATAGAACAATTGTATTTTCGAATATTGTACATTTAAAGAGAAAAGGGGAAAAGGGGGAAGTTTTTCGAGAATAGGGGAAAAAGGGGAATTTAAACAAATGAAAACGCCGGAAGATTTCCTTTTGTCAATGGAATCAATTTTAAATTACATGTAAAAATCTTTCCCTCATCATACTTCATTATCGAACAATAATTGTTTATTTTATAAATATTTTTATAAACAAATTCACCATTTGACTACTTGTCAACAAATGGATGTCGCTTTTTTTTGTTACGAAAGCGACTACCAATCATTCAGAAACGATTTCATTTATTATGAGACTTTGTCAAGCGACAATATAAATTTGTTAAACAAATACAGATTTTTCTTCATTTTCAAGCAGGAGATTTAGTTATTTCAAGGCCGGTCTTTTTATAAACAATTTTGATACAAAAGATACACTGCTGCTAAAGCCATCATATACAGTAAAATTTAAAGTGTTTGAAGGAACGATGACAAACTCTTCAAAAATAACGAAATCGCACATTTTTTTCATAACATTTTTTATAAAAAAACAATTGCAAACAATTGGAACTCATTGATAAAGTAACATAAGAGAGGTATATTGCCAAGTTATTTAGAGTTAATTCCGATGAAGCAATGAAATCTGCCCGTTGAAAATTGAAGAAAATCGACTAATTTTTGTATCACTTCTGTCAAAAGAACTGACTCAAATATGTATTTGTTTATTAAATTTGTTTATAACATTATAAAATTATTTTTGAGTTTCCAAAATAGAGAAGTAAAATCTCCAAGTATTTTTGATGTTGAAGTAGCTCTTACACTCATCAGGTAATTTGTTAATAAAAAATTAACCAATTTTCTTGAATTTCATACCTTACTGGATATTATTCATGGATAGTATTTTTTCTGATTTTATGAAGTTTTACATAAATATGAGTAGTTACGAAAAAATGGGAGGGTTTAATAACAAAAATTAATAGGAAAATTAGTTAACTTTCATTTAAAAAACAACGCTCAAATCGGATGAAAATTTTAAGCTCTAGACTAATTTTTCCAGAAAACCTTTTTTGACACACTATGAGAAAGCTAGGGTAACTTCGAAATATAAAATATTATCACATTTTAAGGCAAAAAGAAATGTTTGTTTACCATTAAAGGAGCTGTTGGCGGCGTATCGTCTGTATAATAAACAGTTCTTCGAGTCCCTGGATGTCCCAAACATAATGGATCTGGGTTAAGATCACTGGACTCTCTCGTTTCTAAAAAATGTTTAAATATCTTTTTTAAATCGCTGGATATTTAAAGCTGTTCTAAGCGTACCGTCAAGTTCAAGATTACTTATTTTTTTAACTTTATTTGTTAAATTGACAAAAAAGCCTTCGAAGGTTCTTTAAAATTCTATTGGTCACGTTTTATTAAATAATTTGGTTGAAAATTCCATTAAAAATTAAAATTTTTTGTTGAAAATTCATGTATTTTGTTGAAAAATTAATCTTTTGGGTGAAATTTCATTTCTTTGATTGAAAATTAGTTGTTTTTTAAAATAAAAAATTAATTTTTTTAAACTAAAAATGATACTATTCCATTTTTCGTGTAAATTTTTTGTAACTGAACTTTTTGGTTGAAAATTCCATTACAAATTAAAATATTTGCTTAAAAATTCATATATTTTGTTAAAAAATGTATCTTTTTGGATGAAAATTATTTTTTAATTAAAAATGAGTTTTCTTTTATTTAAAATTAATGTTTTAACCATTAATTCCATTTTTCGTCGAATTTTTTTCATAGACATTCAATCCTTTTAGTTGAAAAATCATCGATTTGGTTGAAAATTTAACTATTTCGTTGAAAATGTATTTGGTGAGAAACTTATTTCTCAAACTTAAAATTAAAACATTCTATTTTTTGTTGAAACTTTATATTTTTTGTTGAAAATTTATATTTTTTTGTTGAAAATTAGTCTTTTCTGGTAAAAAAATCATATTTTGGATTGAAAATTCAACTATTTGATTAAAAATAAATTTTGTTGGTTGCAGATTCATCATTTCAGTTGAGAATTTAGTTTTTTTGGTTAAAAATGTGATTAATTTCTTGAAAAAATATCTTCTTTAGTCGAAAATGCATCTATTTTGTTGAAATTTTGTATTTTTTTGTAGAAAATTCATGTCCTGGGTTGATAATTCAACTAATTAGTTAAAAGTTATTTTTTTATTGGAGATGCATCATTTTAATTGAAACTTAATTTTTTTGGTTAAAAATTTAACAAATTTTGTTGATAATTCGTCTTTTTTATTGAAAATGAATTTTTTTACTTAAAATGTAGCATTTCGTTTTTGCTAGAAAATTGATCGTTTTCAGTTGAAGATTCTCTTATTTTGTTAAAAAGCTCGTCTTTTTTAATCGAAAATTCAATTACTTTTGTAGACAATGCACGTTTTTGTGTTGTGAATTCAACTTTTTTTCAAAAATTCGTCTTTATGACTTAAAAACTCAACATTTTGAATGAGATTTTTTTCTCCATTGATTGAAATTTCTTGGTTGAAAATTCAACTTATTTGCAGAAAATTCGTATTTTTTTGTTTAGTTTAACAGTTTTTTATTGAAAATTAAAATATTTTTTGGTGGAAACATCAACTATTACACGTTTTATTGAGAATACATTTTCTTCATTGAAGATTCATCAGTTCGGTTACAAATTTAACCAGTTTTTTGAAAATTCCCTTTTTCTTGGTTGAAAATTAATTATTTTAACTCAAAATGTAATAATAAGATTTTACATTAATAAATTCAAATTTTTTGTCAGTTCTAGGTGAGATTCTTTGTCACTGCCCTTCAATTGAAACTCAATTCTTAATTATGTGTGTGATTTGGCAACATTCCTTCTTTCGAGTTTTTCAAATTACCCAATCGGCTATTCTTGATTAATCAATAGCTACTTAGAAAGTTTAAAAAGAAGTTACATCGTTTCTATGAAGAAAACTTTGATTTTAATTTGGAATATAACACTAACGTAAGTTAAAAAGTAGTTAATTGTATCATAACACAGCGATTTATATTTTGGCGGGCTCTCTGATTTAAAAAATAATAAATAATAATAAAATTTTTTTCTGAATGAAAAATCTAAATGTTTTGTTGAACATTCATCTTTTTGGTTTGAAAATTAATTTTTTTTTAGTCAAAATTTCACCTTTTTTGGTTAAAAATGCAACTTTTTGGTTAAAACTTGATATGTTTCGGTTCAAAATTAACTTTTGTGAAAAATTCAACTGTTTTGTAGAAAATTCGTATTTTCAGCTCGAAAATTCAACAGTTTGGTAGAAGATTTAACAATTTCTCTGAGAATCGAGGTACTTTATTCGAATTTTTTCCTTTTTGATAGAAAATCAATTTTCTTGCTGTTGAAAATGCAACTGTTTGGTTAAAAATAATCTTTTTCAGTTGAGGATTGAAGTATTTTGTTAATAATTCATTTTCGTCGGTTAAATCTATATTTTATAGTGAATTTTGAAAATGATAACATATCAACTATTATATTTTTCGTTGAAAATTAATTTGTTTCGATTGAAAACTCGACTCCTTGGTTGAAAGTTAAGCAACTTTCTTAGAAGTTTATTTTTTTGCATGAAGATTCATAATTTAAGTTGGAATTTCGTTGTTTATTAAATTAATTTTTTAACTGAAAATCTAAATATTTTTTTAAAATTCAACTGATTGATTGAAAATTAATTTTTTTTTTTAATTCATAATCTCGGTTGAAAATTCAACTGTTTTATATAAGACTCATCTTTTTGGCTTGAAAATTCAACTGTTTGGTACAAAATTACACGGTTTTGCAGATAATTAGTTTTTTAAATTGAACAATAATTTTCTCCAATGAAAATTTCACTGTTCCATTTCTCGTTAAGAATTTATCATTTTTAGCTTAAAAAGTCAACTATTTAGTCAAGAATTTTTAGAAAAAATAAAAATATACACTAACAATTAATCAAATAAAATTTGGACCAATATCACATCGACTGTTCAAACTATTCAGTTCTAAGTTTATGTGATTTGTTGAACATTCATCTTTCTTGGTAGAAAATGAATCATTTACGATTAAAAATTTAATCTTTAGTTAAAATTGTAAGTATTTTGTAGAAAATTCTCCTTTTCTCGTAGAAAATGAACTTTCTTGGTTGAAAATTCAACTATTTTGTGGAAGGCATTTTTTTGAGTTTGAAAATTCAACTATTTGGTACAAAATTACACTGTTTTTTTTTTTAGAAAATTCGTTTTTTAAATTGAAAATTAATTTTCTCCAATGAAAATTTCACTATTCCATTTTTGATCAAAAATTGATCTTTTTCAGCTAAAAAATTCAACTATTTAGTTAAGAATTTTTAGAAACGATAAAAATGAAACAAATTAAATTTGGACTAATAACACATCCGCTGTTCAAACTATTCAGTCACAAGTTCATGTAATTTGTTGAAAATTCGTCTTCTGTGGTAGAAAATTAACCTCCTTGGTTGAAAATTCAACAGTTTTGTGAAAAGCTCATTTTATTGGTTGAACATGCAACTGTTTAGCTGAAAATTAATCTGTTTTCGTTGAGGATTCAACTATTTTGTTGGAAATTCGTCCTTTTTGGCTCAATTCAATTGTTTTTTATTAAAAATGAACATATTTTCTTGTTTAAAAAATCAACTATGTAACTTTTGTTAAAAACTCATTTTTTCTCGTAGAAAATTCAACTACTTGGTTGAGAGTTGAACTACTTTGTTAATTCATAAGAAACAGTAAGATTTTATCACCCCCCCCCTCCCCAATCATCTAAAATTATCTTTGGATGACCTGAAATTAAAACATTTAAATAAACGATTATGAACGCCATTTTGTTTCATACTTTTTTACGCTTGGGGTTTTCTTCTAAATATTATTGCAATAATCAATGGGCCATTTTTGCCACTTTTATGAATAAAAATAAAGATTAAGTAATTTTTAACTTGACTATACACTTAGAACATCCTTAATTTAAAAGTTTACTTTCTTTAGTAAGTATCATTCTCATTACTTTTGTAATTTTCTTTTAAAAAAATGGTATTAACAAAAAAAGAACAAACCTGTTAATCGTTGATCATCAAGACTTGCGTCTGAATCATTACCTCCAGATTCAGATTCACCTGGTTTTCCTTCCGGTAATTTAACATCTTCTGCCCACGAACGTCGATTCTAAAAAAAGAATTAACAAACGAATTTTTTCAAATGGTTTTTCTTCTAATGTAAAAACAAATATTTAAAAAGTTATTTATTCTTACCTTGTTTAGTAAATCGGAGCTTGCCTTTCTGACTTTTTTGACAAAACTCGCGCCGAAGCTTTTCCTGAAATAATAATGAAAGATTAATACTCTGAAAAGAAAATTAAAAATATCACATATTTCTATAAACTTACTTCTTCGTAGAACAACTTCCCATATTTCTGTAATGTTCCATAATTTTCTCTTCGAGCTTCACCTTTTGTCTATTCATATGATTCAATTTATCCCTGCAATTCAATAAAACAATTAAAAGATATTGCTATAAAATCTGCTTCAAAAGAACACTTTTTAAAATACTAACGCGAAGCTTTTCTCCTCTGCGTAGAAATGTTCTTTATCTTCTAAAGTATGCATGAAAAGATCCTGGTACTGATTTAAAAGAGCACTCGCATGTTCCATTAAAGTTCGTCTGTCGTTGTCGATTCCAGAGTTAATTTGCAAGAGTGCCTTAAAAAGTTGAAATAAATTATTAAACTTATACCTCTTAGAAATAGAGAATGAAAAACTATTCTCAAATAGTAATAAATAATAAAACTGCACATACCTCACATCTCTGTGTCAGTTTACTAATCTGCAATTCCAAATTTGAACACCTTTCGTCTTTCACACTCAATTCTCCTTGCAACTCCATCAATTTTTTACTCGACGTATGCGCCTCAGATTTATTCTTCAAGTAATCTTCATGACGACTTTTGTATTCCATTTTTAATTGTTCGAGATTGGAGTATAAAATTCTGAAGTCCTCCTTCATAAAAAATATTAATTAATATTTTAGATTTGGAGGGACAAAATCATTTTTAATTCATGGCGAAATAAATTTGTATGGCTATTTAAATATAATATTCCTAAGATTCTGGAAAAAACTAAAAAAGATTTTTTAAGATTTCGGATATGTCGAAGAAAAATTTAGAAAATTTTGAAGAAAATTGGTTATTTCTACAGAATTTTACCAGATTTACGGAAAAATTCGAGTCTGTTTAAAAGATAATTAGAACTTTTAGAAGTTTTCAAACAGTATAATTTTCTAATCATAAAATTGTTAAATAATAAAACAATAAATAAAATAAAATGATTTTATTTCATGAACATATTTTTATTATTGATTTATTATTTTTAAAAGAATTTTCGATTCAAGAATTTTCAAGTCCGGTAATAATATAAACATATTATAAACTATCAAGAATTAAATTTTATTTCAAAATCTTCAAAAATCTACATTTTGTTAAAAACATTTTTTAATCTTTTCTATTTTTGAATTAATTTTGAAATTATTTTTAAACTTCTAATTATCTTTTAAAATGATTCGAATTCTTCCCGAAAATTTTAAAAAATGCTGCAAAATAAAAAAATGCCTTTAAATATTGGAGATTATTTTTCAACAATTTTGGAAATCTTATGTTAAAATTTTTTGAAATGTTTTAAAATATTTTTAAATAAAACTACATGGGAAATAATTAAAATTCTTCCCAGAAATCTTACAAACGTTTTTTTTTATCATTTAGAAACCTTTCAAAATCCTTGAAAAGTTTCTAAATTTTTTGTTCAAAATCTTTGAAAATCTATATTTTGTTTAAAATTGTTGGAAATATTTTCAGAATTTGAATTATTTTTGAAATTTTTTCAAAACGTCTAAATATCTTTAAAAATGACTTACATTTTTTCACATTTTTTTATAATCCTTCAAAATTAAAAAATTGTTTTTCAAATTTCTCTTCAAATTAATTTTTCAAAATAGAAAACAATTTAAATTGTCTCAGGAATCTTAAGAAAATTGGTTTATTCTCTTGAAAAGTTTCTAATTTTTCGAAAAATTTGGAAATAATTTGAAATTTTCTTGAATATTCTCTTAAAATTTAAAGTTATTAAAAATTTTCCGAGTGAATCTTACAAAAAATTGTATTATTTAAAAATACTTCACAATCCTTGAAAAGTTAATAAATTCGTCGTTCAAAATCTTTAAAAATCTACATTTGGTTTCCAATTTTTTGAAATCTTTAAAAAAATTTTATTATATTTGAAATTTCGTCAATACTTCTAAATATCTTTTAAAATTTTTCCTCAAATTTTGTTAAACATTTTTTGAAATCTTATGAAATTTTAAATTATTCAAATTTTTTTAACCTCCTAAATATTATTTAAAACGATCATTTTTTTAATCCTTAAAATTCAAAGAAATTGCTAAGGAATTTTCCTGATTTTTTTTCGACAAGTTTGGAAATCTTTTGAAATGGTTTAAAATTTCTTTGAATATTCTTTAAAAAATAAAAGTCATTAAAAATATTCCGAGGAATCTTATAACATTTTTTTTCAATATTTAAAAATCTGTCAAAATCCTTAAAAATATCATAAATTTGTTGTTCAAAATCTTTAAAAATTTACATTTGGTTTAAAATTTTTTGAAATCTTTTGAAATTTGAAATTATATTTGAAATATTGTCACTACTTCTAAATATCTTTTAAAATGATTCAAATTTTTCCTAAAATTTTGTTTAAATCCTTCAAAATTAAAAAATTGCTTTAAAATCTTCCAGATTCTTCTTCGAAAATTTTGAAAATCTTTTTCAATTTTCCTTTAAACTAATTTCGCAACACGGAAAATTATTTTGAATTTTCCTAGGAAACTCAAGAAATATTTTTTATTCTCTTGAATACACCATTTTTTTCTAAAAGGGTGTAATCTTGCAAATCTGAAAAATTTTGCTTTAAAATTATCTACATTCTGTTTCGAAAATTTAGGAAATAATTTTGAATGTTTTGAAATCTTTTTCACTTTTCACTTAAAATATGTTTAGCTAAATGATAAATCATTTAAAATTCTCCTGGGAATCTTAAGAAAAACTTTCCATTCTCTTGAAACGTTCTTAAAAAGCTTACTTCTTTTCAAATTCTTCAAAGATCTACATATTTTTTACGTTTAAAGTCTCGGCAAAAACAAGCTGAAAACAGTCAATAAAATCTAATTTTCTTCTTACCTTTAATTTCGAATGTTCTACCCTCAAATTATTTAAACTCTTCGCGTTTACCACCAAAGTGTCTCGTTCATTCTGCAATGCTTTGTTTTTGACTTCCAATCTTTCACAAGTTTCACGCAAAATACGTGATTCATTTTTAACGTCTCTTAAGCTTGCTTTCAAATTTTCTCTTTCCTGGAGAAGATTTTCATACTCGTTGCCGAGTTGCTCATGCAGGGACTGAAGAGTGACTTGGTCATGTACAAGACGAGCGTGTGTTCGTTGTTGATTCGTTCGTTCTTTCAAAAGCTGTAAACATAATAAAAACATACTCAGTATTTAGAAACTAACAATTTGAAGCATTTTAATTATACTTTTCGAAATTCAAACAATTCAATTCTAGTCGAAAAATTTCAACTACTTATATTACTTTTAGTCAATTTAAATCGTTTATAAACTAAATTTAAAAAACATTTAATTATACGCATCGAAATTCAACCATTTCAATTTTAATCGAGGAATTTAAACTTATGAAAAAGAAAAATTGAAAATTGAGACTTTACCATCAAAGTTTCGAACTCTGAAATTGTAACTACTAAAAATTAAAGAAATTATTCAATTATTCAATAGAAAATGTTTGTTAAAGCGGAGTTTAAAATGTTAAACTTCTTGGAACATTTTTCGAATAAAAAAATTCAATATTTAATTCCTGGTTCCAAAATCTGCTCATTTTTAAGGCTAAAATTAAAAAAATTATTGTATTAATTTTTCATTGCTTTGAATTTATTCTGGAGGCATTTAGTTAAAAATTGTTTGATTACAAATCCTTTGAATTGAAAAGTGTACAATTATCAAGTCTTTGAATTTGATACTCTACGATTTCGAAATGTCTAAGTAACCAAAAAGTTTTGTACGTTTAAAATTCGAACCAAACAATTTAGAATATTTTAATCTAAAATTATTTAATTAAAAATTAGCTTTCTAGGTTTTTAATATGAAGTTTTGCAATTTTGAAATATTTAAAAATGAAATTGGCCTGACATTTTTTATATTTGTGTTTGAAACTAAAACATTGTGAAATTCGAAACCCCGAAAAATTAAGACATTTCAAACCAAATCTTTCGAATTTAAGCATTTGAAGCAAAACAAACTTTAGTTTCAAGGCCTCAAAGATTAAACTATTTTGAGAAATGCGCATTCAAAACTATAATTGTGAATTAAAATTATAGGTATTTTAAAGATGATAAATATATTATTAATAACAGGGATCACAGCGCAAAAGGAGCTCCAAAAAGGGGAAATAGGGTGGGTTTCTCACGAAAAAGGGAAAAATAGGGGAAAGATTAAAGATTTATTTTCATATGTCGAAAAGAACAATCTTTTTGTAAGATATGTTACATTTTTAAATAATTTTCAATGATTTTTTAATGATTTCTGACATTAAAGATTTATTTTAAAAAATTGTATGTACTTAGATCGTTGGAAATCCATCCGAAGTTATGTAAAAAAGTAAGAGAAAAAATGAAATTAGTTAAATATAAACTTTTGATATGATTTGTCATTTAGTCCTTACTAAAACTTTTCTTTATTAGGAAAAATCCGAATCATTTTTAAACACTTAGAAGGTGTCAAAGTTTTGAAAATATTCAAAATTTAATTAAAATTTAAAGAACAAAAAATTATAAAAAAAACTTTTTAAGAATTTTGAAAGGTTTAAAGAGAATACAAAAATTGTCTTGAGATTTCTGGGAAATATAAATTAATTTTTAACTTTTAAAATAAATTTTCAGAGAAAATTGAAAAAGATTTCAAAACGATTACAATAATTTCCTACGGTTTCGGAAAAGAAAATAGAAGATGAGAAAAATCAAGTTGGAGTAAGTTTATGCAGGATTATAAAAACAAAATTAAGAAAAATTTAAATCATAAAAAATATATATTTTTATGGTTTAAAAGTTTTGAACAGATTTTATAACTTTTAAAGATTGCAAAAAGTGTTTAAAAAATGTAGAGTATTAAAGATTTAGGAAAAAGAAGCTTTTCAAGAATTTTGATAGGTTTCAAGAGAACAAAAAAATATCTTAAGATACCTAAGAAAATTTCAAATGATTTTTAAATTGTGAAAAATACATTTTAAGAGAAAATTGAGAAAGATTTCGAAACATTTTAAATGATTTTCTACAATTTCGAAAAAGAATATAGAGGATTAAAAAAAATGTAAGCTCGAGTAAGTTTAAAACAAAATGAAGATTTTTTATTTCTTTAAATTAATTTTAAGAAATATTTTTTTTTAAGATTTCAAAACATTTCAAATCATGTCCCAAAGTTTCGGAGAGTAGTTTAAATGATTTAAGAAAGTTTTGAAAATATTAAAAAATATTTGAAATTTGAAGATTTCAAACAATTTGAATAAAACGTAGATTTTTGAAGATTTAAAATGATTTCCTAAAATTTCAAAAGAAGAATAGATACAGAAGATTGATTTCTTTTTAAGTTCGTACATGTTTAAAACGAAATGAAGATTTTTAAAGATTTCGAAACAAAATTTATGTAAGTTTCAAGCGAACGAAATTTGTTTCTAACAATTCCTAGATTTTTGTAATTTGTACAAATAATTTTGAGAGAATATTTTTTTAAATATTTTAAAACTTTTTCAATGATTTCCTAAAATTTCGGAGAGAAGAGTGGAACATTTCTTAATTTGGAAAGATTTTTTTGAAATTTCAGGAAAAACTCGAATCATTTTAAAAGATACTTAATATGTGTAGAAGTTTTAAAAATACTCAAAAAGAATTTAAAATTTAAAGATTTCGAAAATTTAAAAAAAAAAATGCAGATTTTCAAATATATCGAAAAAAATATTGAAACTTTTTAAGAATTTTGAAAGATTTCAGGAGAATAAAAAAATTGTCTTCAGATTTCTGGGAAAATATAAAATGATTTTCTATTCTGAAAATAAATTTTAAGAGGAGATTCAAAAAGAATTCAAAACATTTAAAATTATTTCCTACAATTTCAAAAATGAATATATGTAGAAGATTAAAAAAAAATAATTTTATGTCGGTGTAAGTTTAAAACAAATAATTCATTTTTGAAGAATTCAAGAAAAAAATGTAGAACCCATTTGAGCAGTTTGAACGATTTACAGAGAATGAAAACATTTTCTGAAGATTCCTAGGAAAATTTAAAAATTATTTTTTTGTTATAAAATTAATTTTAAGAAAATATTTTTTTGTCAAGATTTAAAAGAATTCAAAATAATTTAAAACTTTTAAAAATTGCAAAAAATTGTAAATGTAGTTTCTTGAAGATTTAAAAAAAAAAGAAAATTTTTAGGAATTTTGAAAGTTTCGAGAAAATAGAATTTTTTTTAAAGAAAAAGTTCAACTTGCTTTAAAATGTTTCATCTTCAAATTTTTTAAAGAGTATTTATTTTTAATGGTCAGCACTTGAAACTTGTACCTTATTTATTCATAAATAATTTATTCGAGTGCTATAATTGCTTTAATTATTATTGAATAATGTTCAAAATTTCAAATATCGTATATTTAAAGAGAAAACGGGAAAAGGGGAAGTTTTTTGAGAATAGGGGGAAACAGGGGAATTTCAAGAAAAAAGGGGAAACTAAGAAAAAAAGGGGAAGACTGTTCACCCTGTAATAAGTATCATACCATGTAGTATCATGTGATTTTCAAAGTGATTAGATAGATTTTTTTACTAAAACATGCGATTTCTATAGAAAAAAATAGTTCAAAATGGTTTGTAAAAAGCCGTAATTTTCTACAAAAGACTACACAATCTATCATTTTCTACAATTATTTGTGAAACTGACGTTTTCATAAAACGTTGCAGTTTGCCATAACAATTTTTTCCACGAAGATTTGCAATGATTAATAATTGTACGAGAAATTGTTCGTAAATTAGTTTGCAACCAGTAGAATGTGTTGAGATTGGATAAAATTGACTGGATTTTCTAAAAAGTTGACCTAGAATTTTTGCAAAAGTAGAGCTGGAAAAGTCCCATGGAAGTATGTTAGTTTGAAACCAGACTTTTGTAGCAGCCCGGTTCAAAACTTCGATCTTTATTCAATAAAATTAATATACAAAATTTAAAATAATTTGAAACGAACCTCTTCTTTTTCGGCAACGAGCTGCGAATTTGCTAATTGTAAAGCAGTGTGTTGAGTAGCTAACGAAGTGCTTTGAGATTCCAAAGTGGTCACGTAGACTTGTAATTTCGCATTTTCGGACAAAAGGTTTTCCGATGTCGACTGCATGGTTGATAACTTCGTCTGCAGATTTTCCTGCTCGTTCTAAAATTGAAAAAGGAGATCGATTGACTATCGAGCGTGCTCATTTTTTCTTGTAATAATAGTATCGTCCATGTTATATGAAATTAAAGAACTTGAAGATTTTTACCTTGAGAGCTTCCACTTCTATTAGCAAAGTCGAATTTTTGACTCCATCTTCCTTGACAATCGTTACATCGTCAATTTGAACTTTTTCCTTTTCTGTAATCTCTTCTGTTATCGCTTTTCTAATTCGATTGCTTACTTCTGGTATTTCTGCGATCCTAAAAATTGCAGTCGAAGTTGTAAATTAAAAATTATTTGCGTGAAGATAAAATAATGAAAATGATTGAAGATAAAATTTATAAAGTTTTACCTTTCTAAGATGCAATCCAGAGGTAAAGACAGCAAAGCTTCGACATCGAGTCCAAGTTTTTCTAAAACTGTGTACAACTGCTGAGTATTCAATTTTTCAGCGACCAAATTTGATTGTAAAGTCTCCAAAGTTTCTCTGTCGATCGCCGCCCTCGAATCCAATTCTTTGCTGCACCTCTCAATTTCTTGCAATCTGAAATATTTTGTAGATTAATGATTCAACTAATTAATTCAATCGTTAATGCATCAAAAAAAATTTTTATTTAATTAAATAACGTACCGTAAGATTTGTGTAACGGAATTTTCTAGTTCTTGCTCGATTTGTGTTATTTTTCCTTCCAAAACTTCGATTGTGTTCGCTGCTTGATCAAGAGCAACGTCCTTTTCCTGAAATTTGGGTTTATATGTAAATCGTTCAGTTGCAGAATTAGAAATGAAATTAGGAATAAAAATCAAATAATTTCAGATTAAAATTCTTACAATTTTGAAACTTTCATTTAAAATTGAAAAAGTGTGCATTTTAAATTCTATTGGACATATTTATATTGAAAACCTTTGCAATAAAGTCATTTTAAACTGAAGAAGCTAAAAACTCAATAATCTAAGTTTAGGACTTTATAAAGAGGACAATTTTTAACTAGTAGCGTGTGAAATATAACAATTTTGAATTGAATCCTTCAGAATTATCGAATTTCATTTCAAATTGGAAGGAACAATTTTAAATAAGAAGCGTTTGAAGTAAAAAAAAAATTGATATTGGAAAATTTAACATTTTTTTGGTTTTAATTCAAATCGTTTAAGATTTTGCAATTTAAAAATAAATCCTTTTCAAATCTGAATGATTATCAATTCATTACATTCAAAACTGAACAGACTAAGATTGAAATTTTGTGGATTGGACATTTTCAAATTAAAACCGTCTCAATTTGTACAATTTCCAATCGAAGTATTAAAAAGTGTCTGATACAACATTCGTGTTCTTTAAAGTTGTGCAATTTCTAAATGAAAGTATTAATAGTTAAATAATTAAACTTGAAACATTCAAAATCGAATAATTTTGGATTGAGAAATAAACTAGACAATTTCCATCGCTCAATCTTGCACAATTTCGAATTGAAAACAGTTTGAAATATTAATATTTGAACAAATTACAGTATTTCTTTTGCATTTTGGTTCCAGAAATGTAAAATTAATCAATTTTGTAAGTTTTCCTATCTAAAAAAAAGAGGTGTAACGATATGTTTCGAAAATCGCACAATTATTGTTGTTAAAATCCTGATTGGCTTTTCATCATATGAAGTTGTTTTATATTTTAAAGTTGAAACGTTGATAATTAAATCTATAAAAAATTCCTTTTATTAAGAAAAATCGTAGAAAACATTGTTCAAGCTAAGAAATAAATAATTGTAAATATTACACACGTTTTATGTTAGTGCTTTTCGCTGGATATATATATATATATATTTTTTTTTTAAACCATTTTAGTATAAAATCAGAAAGTATCAAAAGATGACTTAAAATTTCTAAAAATGTTAGGATGTGTTAGTTTTTTTTTCTGCATTTTTGAAGAAAAATCATCAAGATTCGCATTTTCAACCGTTTTAGGTTATATTATCGTTAGATTTTAAAGGTTCATAATTTTTTAATAATTTTAGGTTACGTTGGCGTTTTCCACAAAAATTGGTATTTAACGTATTTAAAACAAACAATCATTATATTTTGAAGAAGATTTAGAATTCTTTAACAATTTTGGTTTATGCCGGTGTTTTTCGACAAAAAATTTGTATTTTTAATACAAAAAAATAAGGATTTATAACTTTGAACAGTTTTGGGTTATGTAATTGTTTTTCGCGTTTTACGTAGGAAATTATTGGTATGATTATTAAAAATGATTCGTTTTTGAAGAATATTTACCATTTTTCAATGACTTTAGGGTTTTGTTCGAGTGTTT
The DNA here is from genome assembly GCA_932178445.1 of Andricus quercusramuli. Classification (NCBI taxonomy): domain Eukaryota; kingdom Metazoa; phylum Arthropoda; class Insecta; order Hymenoptera; family Cynipidae; genus Andricus; species Andricus quercusramuli. The sequence continues at coordinate 29,508 of CAKNXH010063218.1, forward strand.
CACCTGAAATTTATGTTTTGAAACAAAAAATTATTAGATTAATGATGTTTGTTTAAAATAATAAAATTTACAAGTATGTAGAATTGCAGATTGATTTTGTTTTGCCGGAAATTGCATTTTTTATTAAAAAATTATTATATTTCGATGAAGTTAAATCATTTTTGAGCAATTTCAAGTTGCGTTGGCGTTTTACATCCAAAATTGGTATTTTCAAACAAAAATCATTATTATTTGAACAAGATTTAGAATCTTTGAACATTTTTGGGTTACGTTGAAGTTTTTTGTTGGAAACTTGTATTTTTAATACAAAAAAATGAAGGATCATACCTTTGAACAATTTTGGGTTATGTTAGCGTTTTACATGAAAAATTTGGTATTTTAAAACAAAAATCATTACAATTTGCATAAGATTCAGAATCTTTTAATAATTCTGGATTATGTTAGTGTTTTTCGTCAGAAATTGGAATTTTTGATAATAAAGAAGATTTTGGAGAAGATCAATAAATTTAGACAATTTTCTGTTATGTTATTGTTTTACGTGGGAAATTATTGGTATTTTTGATGAAAAATTATTAGATTCCGCAGAATATTTACAATATATATATAATTTAATTAAATATTATATATATTATATTATTATTTTATATTGTTATTATATATTATATTATAAATATATAATATAATTTACAAACTTGAACGATTGAGAATTTTGTTAGCGTTTTTCGTTGGAAACTGAAATTATGATCAAAAATCATTAAATTCAAAGAAGTTAAATCATTTTTGAACAATTTTAAGTTACGTTGGCGTTTTACATAGAAAATTGGCAATTTGAAACAAAAACCATGATACTTTGAACAAGATGTAGAATATTTTAACAATTTTGGATTAAGTTAATGTTTTTCATCGGAAATTGGTATTTTTAATTATAAAAATTATAGTGAAGGATTTACAATTTTTGAACAATTTTAAGTTATGTTGACATTTTACACCAAAAATCGGTTATTTGAAACAGAGAAAATTAGGTTTAAAAGAAGATTTACAATATTGAAAAATTATTTATTACGTTATGTTAGTACGTTTGATCTACAATTGCTATTTTTAATTTAAAAAAAGTAGATTTGAATGAATACTTACAATATTTGAACAATTATGTAAGTATTTGTATTAGAAATTTGTATTTTAGAACAAAAATGCAACAGTTTTATTCTCCATACAAAAATATTATATATGAATTCCGATGTTAATATATTTTAATTTAAAAATTGCGTGAAACAACAAAAAACAATAATCGCGCATTTTTTTCTAGTAATTTTAAATCAACCAGATAGATTTGAAAATGTTTAATTTCACATTTTTCTGTTTGAAGACCTCGAAATAGAAATTGTGCAATTTTGATGGATTTTTATTTTGAATTGTACCATTTTAAATAGTTTTTCATACAGAGATTGTCCAATTTTTGATAGCCTCGATTTTCTTAATATATTGAACGTTTGAGTTTGAGTTTGAATTTAAAAATTGAAAAAAACCGGGAATTTTTGTTTTGAAAATCGGGAAACGATCGAGAATTTTGTGGCAACATGTAAATAATTATAATAATAGAATGATAAATACGAGAAAATAATAAACTTCGAATAATTTTCAAAATTTGGATTTTAGGTTTGAAAATTCAGTAAAATTATTATTACTCATACCTCAAGAGCTTCTCTATATTTATGAACATCGCGTTGAGCACTGTCCCTTTCTTTCTCCAAAACCGCAATTTTCGTCTCCAACTCAGAACACTTAGAATTCGCTTCGTCCTTTTGACTCTCGACATTTTTCAGTTCCTCCAACTTCTGATTAGTAATTTCCAAAGATCTTTCATGATCATCTGCTCGCCTCTGCACACTTTCCAAAAGAGACTGAATTCTTTGTTTTTCATTCGCCGCAGTTTCATAATTCTTTTCCATATCCACAAGTTTCATATGATGCGCCTGCAAATCCTGCTGTTGTTTATCAAACGCAGTTCTCTGAGCTGTCAAGGAAGCCTGAAGTTTTTTATTCTCCTCGAACGCTTGTTTGCAAACCAGTTCCAAATCCGAATTCTGCTGCGAAATTCGTTCACAATTATCTGTGAGTGAATCCACTTTGAGGGAAAGTTTCTTCTTTTCCTTTTCCAGTTCCAAAACGCGCGATGAACTCTCGTGAAAGGAATTTTCTTTCAGAGATTCAATCAGAGTCAATAAGCGACGGTTTTCTAATTCCAGTTTCAAGGCTCGTGTCTGGGCGTTGCTTGTTAATTGTTCCGATAATGGATTATCTGTAATCACTAGAAGTACAAATTACATTTTCTTTTTTGAATTAAGATAAGGGCGAGGGGTTCACGAGGGGTTTTAAAGGAAATACCTTGATATGAAAAGTCAGAACATCATGTCTATCAGAAAAATGATACATTTATTACTTCTGAATATAAATTTAAAATAAGGCAGGACGAAAATTTGAATATTATTACGACATATTTGTTCTAAGTTGAAATCTTGACACAATCCGAGGAAAATCAGCACGGTTTTGTCCAAATGTCGATTAAATTCCATCGAAATTAAGATTTAAAATAAGCCTAAGAAAAATTTGTTGTTTGGACTTTTTTTGCAGTGTAGTGTATATTAAAAAAAATTACATTGAAAAAGTTAATTGTACCTACTATTAAATTGGTACTGAAATTTTGCCTAATATTTGTCTCATTTTGTTATTAGTCTTAAAATTGTGAAAAAATTAATGTTCCTATCTAAAAAAAAGTTGTTGAAAACCTGATTGGTTTTTCATTACTTGAAGTTGTTTTTTATATTAAATTTGAAATTTGGAAAATTAAATCGAAGAAAAATCATAGAAAACATTATGCGAATTGAGAAATATTTGTACTTCTTAAATACTCTTGTGCGGTTAAATTAAAACTTTCAAATTGTCTAATAAATTATTGTAAATATTATTCAAGTTTTATGATAGTGCTTTTGGCTAGAAATTAGTAAATTTAAAAAAAAATTAATGTAATAAAATAAATTTTCGAATGGGAATTAAAATTTTGTAAAAAATAGGATCTTTTTCACTGGAAAATAACATTTTTTTTTTAATCTTCATAAAGATTTGCAATTATTAACAATTTTAGGTTATGTTAGGGTGTTGTACAGAAAATGGGTATTGTTAATAAAAAATTATTATATTTAAAAGATGACAACAATTTTCAATAATGATTTATTTTTATAATTATTTATTATGATTTTGATTCAGGCTATAATCACGTTTTCTACAGAAAATCGGTTCTTTCCAACAAAAATTGAATACATGTAAAACTATTAGATTTCAAAGAAGACTAAATTTTTTGACCTATTTGAAGTTATGCTCGCGTTTTAACCTGCAATCAGTACAGATTTCTAAGTTTTACAATTTTAGAACAATTTTAGATTATGTTAACATTTTTCACCCAAAATCGATTATTTAAAACAAAACATTAGGTTTAAATCGTTTAAATGCAGATTTCCAATCGTACATTTTTTTTTATGTTAGATAAAAACGAATATTTACAATATTTGAATGATAATGTGTATTAGAATCTTTACCGGAAATCGGGTAATTCAAACAAAACAAATTTTACTTCAAAAATCAAACTTACAGTTTCTAACAACTTTAGGTTATGTTACTGTTTTTCGTAAAGAATCGATATTTTTGAAGAAAAATGCTACGTTTTGATTATTTGTATATTGCACAAAAATATTATATATAAATTAATTCTGAAGTTAAGATAACAATTATCAAAAATATTGGCATTGCTTTTCTTTTTCTTTGGTTTGAAACTTCATCTATTTTTGAAGAAATTTAATCTTTTTTGGTCAAAAATGCAACTGCCTGGTTAAAAATAAATATATTTTGTTTGAGAATTCAACTGTTGGGCTGAAAGTTGAACTAATCTGTTAAAAATTAATTTTTTTTGTTGAAGATTCATCATTTTAGTTGCAAATTCATCGCTGAGATTGAAAACTTAACGATTTTGTTCATTTTGTTGAAATTTTGCTGTTAAAACTCTATTTTTTAACTGAACGTTCAAACTATTTCAATTGAAGATTCATCATTTTAAATGAAAGTTCATCTCCTGGGTTGATAATTGAACTATTTTGTTGAAAATTGATATTTTAGCTTAAAAATTTAACTATTCCAGTTTTGGTGGAAATGTTACATTTTTCATTTAAAAATTCAACTAGACGGTTAAAAATTCATAAATTTTGTTGAAACTTCAAGCACTTGGGTAAAAGTTGAACTAATTTGTTAAAAATTAATTTTGTTATGTAAGATTCATCATTTCAGTTGAAAATGCATCTCTTCGGATGGAAATTGTATTATTATTATTATAAAAATCCATATTTTTTAGTGCAAATTTTTTTTTAACTGATAAATTTGACTATTCCAGTTTTAGTGGAAACGTTACATTTTTTATTCAAAAATTTAACTAGTTGGTAGAAAATTGTGAATTTTGATGAAAATTCAACTACTTGGATGAAAGTTGGACTACTTTGTTGAAAATTGTTTTTTTTTTTAAAGAAGATTTATCATTTCAGTTGAAAATGCATCTCTTCGGATGAAAATGGTATTATTATGAAATAAATTATGAAAATTCATATTTTTTGTTAAAAATTAATTTTTTTAACCGAAAAATGATCCAATTTTATTTTTGGTTCAATATTGATCTTTATTATTGAAAAATTCAACTGTTTTATTGCAAATTCATTTTTTTTGTCGAAAATTAATCTTCTTGGTAGGAATTTCATCTTTTTTAGTTAAAACGGCTACTGGTTAGTTGAAAATTAATCTGTCCCCTTGAAGTATCAACTATTACACTTTGTTTGGGGGGAATTAATCTTTTTTGGATGAAAAGTCAAATACTTGGTTGAAAGTTGAACTTCTATGATAAAAATGAAGTTTTTTGTACAAATTCATCTATTTTGGTTGAAACTTCAACTAAGGTTTGAAAGTTAAACTACTTTGATGAAAATTAATTTTTTTGGATAAGGATTCATAATTTCAAATACCAATTTTCATCAATTATCAAAAATATTGTCCTTGTTTTTCTCTTCTATTATTTTAGATAAAAAATACTAAGATATACCAAATTTCGGTAATTATTAATTTTATATTTCAATTGAAAAATTACGCAAAACCAACAAAATAATAATCGCGTGCGTAGCGGTCGTGCTTTTTTAGTTAATATGAAATATTCGTCTTTAAATTATTGATCACTGAAAACAAAACATAAAAAAGTATAACAACTTTTTTTTTAATTACTTGGAAAAAAAACTTCTACCTTACGTGCGTTGAATAAAAATAGTATATCTACAAATTACTAGAATAAATACTAACATGAATAAAAAGTAAACTTTAAAAATGGAAAAAATCGAGAAATTCATTTTCTAAAACGATTCTGAATCTGTTCAAAACTAAACAATTTACAGATTTGAACGTTGAAAATTGAACTGTTTCAATTCAAAAGTCTTATAGTTAAACAAACTTTAAACTTTAAACAACTTTATCAAATATTTTCAATTTTAATATAATTTGAAAATAATAGATTCATAATGAAAAGTTTTTATTCATTTTCAGATCGTATGTTTAAATATTGTTTCAGTATATAATATTCCATTTTTTAACATTTAATTTAAGCCTTGAATCATTAAAATTGCAGAGTACTAAATTTAAACTTTGAACGTTAAAATTTTAATTGTTTCATCTTCTTGAACTTTTAATTTGTCAGTGAAGTTTTTAAATTTTCAAGTATAAATAACAACTCTATAATTATTGACTTTAAACAACTTAAAATTTAATTAATTTAACTTCCAATTTAGAAAGTGTTTTGTTATAAACCAAATTTAAAATAGTTGAATTTGCAATATCTCTAACTTAAAATTGCTTCAAAAAGATATAATTTTCAACATCTAGAAACTTATTGAATCAATCTTCAATTTAGAGCATTGAAAATGATAACTTAGATTTATATTTTTTAACCAGAAATCTTTCAACTCTTCAATTGGTAAAAGTATAAAATTTCAAATTTTGTAGTTGAACGACATTTAAATAAAGATTTATTATAATGTTGAGAGTTTCCATTGTATACATGTAAATTATCAAATGTTTGAATAAAAAGTTTTTAGGCTTCAATTTTAAAAGTTTGAAATTCAAGTGAGTTCCACTATGAGTGCTTTAATTTGCCGGAAGTTTTTTCTTCCATTGCATCGGATCCCTGTGCAAAAAAAAAGTACGATCGGAAACTTACTAGAAAAAATTCTATTTCTCAAATGACATGTTTCTAAATATAAACTTATCGACAAAAAATATCACAAATAAGATAGAAAAAACAGCACAAGAAATTTCTCCGAGTTTGAATTTTATGATGGCATAAGTAATTTTACGCATAAAATAAAAATTTATAGTTAAAATTTATGACCACCGATTTTCCGGATCTGCTCACGAATTCCCGGTATTTTCCTGTATTTTTCAAGGTGCATTCTTTGTGAAATATTTGTGCAATCTTGGAAATCTTCTAGAATATTTTGAAATTATTTAAAATCTGGCGTACGCCCAACAGAAGAGTGGATAAATCTTCAGAAAATAGAAAGACTACAAAATAGTTTTATTTCATTACCTGGTTCTTCAGAATCGCTGACAGACCCAGCAAGTGCTGCTTCGTTCGCAGCTTTCGTAATTTTTTGAAGATGGCTATTTTCTTCGCATAGCTCTTGATATTTTTCCTTATCAGCAGCACGTTCCTAGAATTTAAAAAAGTTAATACATACAAATAATTACGACTAATCGAAGATCAGTGTTTTTTAAAGTTTAGATATCAATAGAGTGCGGATTAGCAGCACTGTGAAGTTAGCTAGCGATTTTAAACTTTTTAAACACAACCTTTTAAATTTAAAAACTTTGAAACTAACGTTTTTAAATTTGTAAGATTTCATTAGAAAGGAGATGAAATTGTATCATTTCTAATTCAAAGCGTACAAAATTGAACAATTTTATTTTGAATTCAAGAATCTCGACATTGAATGTCAGATTAAAATTTCGAAAATAAGCATTTAAAATTAAAAGGAATGAAATCTGTATTATTTCTAATTGAAAGCATTCAAAATTGAATAATTTAACATTGAAAACTTCTGAAATTCTAGAAATATAAGTTTTTATTAAATTAAAGAAATCATCAATAAAAATAAAAATTAATCAGACAAATTTTTCGAAAATCAAAAAATGAATTCACCTTTATTTTCACGGTGCAAAATTGAAAAATTTTCAATTATAAAGCTTTAAAATTGAAATATTTTTTAAAAATTCGAAATGAAAAGTAATTTTAAATGGGAAACATTGAAATAAAAAAATATGTACTTCAGAACCTTGAAACTTAAACGAAACCGAAGTTCATTTAAACTTTAAAAAAATTTATTCATGAAGAATTGTGATATTGAAACTTTTTTTTTCGCGACTCAACCATTTCAAAATTAATCGCAAAATTTAAACTACTTAAATTACTTTATGTGAACTTAAATCGTTTAGAAACTTACAATTTAAAAATTTTCAATTACACTTTTCGAAATTCAATCATTTCAATTTTAATCGCAAAATTTTAACTACTCAAATAATATTAAGTAAATCTAAATTTTTTAGAAATTAAAAACTTTTCAATCATTTCAATTTTAATCGTAAAATTTAAAATACCTTACCTACTTAAAGTAAAATTAGTTAAAAAAGTTAAAATTACTTTAAGTAAATTTAAATCGTTTAGAAATTAACGATTTTTCAATTATTTCAACTTTAATCGTAACATTTCAACTACTTAGATCACTTTAAATATATTTAAATTGGTTAGAAATTGAAAATGTTTAAATTTTGAATTATACTTTTCAAAATTCAACAATTTCAATTTTAATCGCAAAATTTGAAATACTAAATGACTTTAAGTAAATTTAAATTGTTTAGAAATTAACAATTTTTAAATTGTCATTATACTTTTCGAAATTCCACTATTTCAATTTTAATCGTAAAGTTTAAACTACTTAAATTACTTTCAGTAAATTTAAATCGTTTAGAAATTAACCATTTTCCCACCATTTCAATTTTAATCGTAAAATTTAAACTACTTAAATAACTTTCAGCAAATTGAAATTGTCGAGAAACTAAAATTTTGAAAATTTTCAATTCCACTTTTCAAAATTCAAACATTTCAATTTTAATCGCAAAATTTATTGTTTATATTATTGTTTATGTATATTGTCTTAATTTTTCATTGGTTTGAATGTATTCTGGAGAAATTTAGTTCAAAAATGTTTAATTACAAATCCTTAAAATTTTAAATCAAACAACTTAGAATACTTAAGTATAAAATTATTAAATTAAATACTGACTATCAAGTCTTTTAATACGAAATTCGCAAGTTTTGAATATTTTGAAATCAAATTGTCCTGCCATTTTTAACATTGCTTCCTCACCGAGGGGGGTTTCTAATTACCTAAATATTAAAATATATTATTTTACATATTTCGACATAAGTCGACGCCAGGATTTCAAAAATACAATGGTCAAAAAATGTCCGTATGTGTGTAACTTTTTTCTGTTCACCATATCTCGAAAAGTAAAAGTGCTAGATCATGAAATTTGGAAGAATTGTAACTCCAACTGATATCCAGATGATAGGATTTTGAGCTAGATCGGCCATTTAGAAGTATTTTTTTAATTAGACTTTAAAAAAATTACCTCGTTCATGTGAAAACAACTTTTTTGATATTCAAAATACGATATCTAGTGCATGTGTTCGCGTCTTCGAGATGCATCGATCGACCTATTTTTTAACTTTTGTGACTCAGCAGTACCGATACATGAAGTTTCAAAAAAATGGTTTTTCCTGTTTATATGAGAAAAACTTTTTTTTAATTCAAAATACAATCGATTGACCTATTGTTGAACCTTTTAAGACCCACCCGTACCGATTTATTCACTGTCAACAAAATGTGTTATCCTTTTTAAATAAGAAAAAATTTTTTTTATATAAAGAAAACTACAGTACTGTACCTGACATGTTTGTTCGCGTCTTCGAGACTCATCGAATGACCTATTGACGAACCTTCTATCACCTCTTATCATCTAGCAATACCGATATATAAATTTAAAAATATATTGTTTATCATGTTGATGTGAGGAAAAATTTTTAATATTGGGAATACATAAGTAATGTATATGATATATTTGTTTGCGTCTTCGAGACGCATAGATTGCCCAATTGAAGAACGTTTCACGGCCCACCATAACCTACCAATATCGTTTTTAAATATCTTAACAAAATTATTTACTTTGTTTTTAAAAGGATTTTTTTTAAATTGGAAATATAAGAGTATTGTACTTGATGCGATTGTTCGCGTCTCTGAGACGCGTGGATTAGCTTATTGACGAACGTTCGATGAACATTCTTCCTCAATCATTAGCTACTTAGAAAGTTTAAAAAAAAGTTAGAAACATAAGCTTGAAAAATATTGAAAGTATTTATTTTTCTCTTCTTTTGTTAGAGAAAAACCTCGCTCGATGACGAAAAAATGCTCATATAATGAGCACAAATAAATATACCCATAGTGAATAAATACTCATCTTAAATACATCCAGCAGCGTTATTTGTATTTGAAACTACAACATTGAGAAATTCGAAATCTCCGTAAATTTCAAATCAAATATTTTCGAATTTAATAAAAATTATAGATATTTGACAGATGATAAGTATATTATAAATAAGTACTATATCATGTAGTATCATCTGACTTTCAGAGTGATTGGATATTTTTTTTTTTTACGAAAGTATGTGATTTCTGTTTAAAGAATCGTTTAAAATTCAAGAATTTTGAATATTGTGAACCTTTAAAGTTTAATTATTCTGAAAACTTTGAAAAAGCAAGAGAAACAACTTCATGTAGCTACCCCCTTTCCGACGATTCTCCGCATCTGATAGCCGAGCGGCACTCGCCATCTAACTTCACAGTGGCGCTAAACCGCTCTCTAGATATTAACATTTTTTAAATAATTTTCGCGACGTAATACTTGAAGAACCCTTTAATAATTACCAAGGCCATATCGTTGAGAAGCTGTTTGTATTTTATAATCTCCGCCTCCAGTTCCAATACTTTGTCAGCTCGTCTCCTTGACGAATTTAGTTGCTCTTCCAACATCTCTCTCGTTTCCATCAAAACTCTGAAAGAGATAACGATATAAGGGATTTAATTTTCGTTTCATCCAGATACATAATTATTTCGTGAGACAAGAATGAATCAAGCCTTTAAAAACGGATATTTTCAATGAAAAATATGTAATAGAATTTAAGTGAAGGTACAATACTGTTATCTTACCTATTATCCTCACGCAATTCTTCTATCCGAGTTTTATAAAATTCGATGTCAGTCAGTTTTTCACGATAGCGAGTTACTTCCATTTCAAGGCGATCCGCCCTTTCCGCTCTTTCGATCACAGCGTCAAGCTCATCTCTGTAAGATTTTGCGGTCCTAGCTTCCAGGACCAGTTCTTGATTCTGAAATTAGAGTATTTAACATCGAAATTCTTGGAAATTAAAATCAAACAAGAATCTGACGATCAAATTTAAACAAAATACTCTTAAATGTCTCCATTCAAATTTAACAAACACAAATAAAAAAATTTAATAGAAAAAGAAGACAACCTCAAATCTCCTTTCTTATTTTTTCTTTCTCGTCTTTTTTATTCTTACTTTTTATTTAACAGGGTGTCTAGTGAAATTTCGCTTTCATATTCCCGGAGTTCCCGAATCGAAAATAACATTTTTCCCGAGCTTTCTTGTGATACACGATTTAAAATTCCGCACCTCATTATTAGTTATAAAATATACTGAAAGATACTAGAAAAGTTTACAAAATTAATATTATTTTATCAGGATCCGTATGATTGAATAGTTAAATTTTCAGTTAAAAAAATAATGTAAAAAAATGTCAACCAAAGCTATGAATTTTCAACTAAAATGATGAATCTTCAACTGAAATAGATGAATTTCAAACTAAAACGATCATCTTTTAACAAAAGAGTTTAACTTCCAACAAAGTAGTTTTATTTTCAACTAAAATGATAATTATTTGACTGAAATACTTGAATTTTGTACAAAAAAGAAGAATTTTCCAACAAGAAGATTAATTTTCTACAAAAAGACGATTTTTCTAAGAAAAAATGAGAATTTTAAAATAACAAAACCAAAATTGTCAACCAAATAATTGAATTTTGAATTAAAAAAGATCAATTTTCAACAAAAAATGGTATGGTTGAATTTTCGAGTGGAAAAATTAATTTTCAAACAAACTAATGAATTTCCAACTTAAATTATGAATCTTTAACTGGAATTTTCAACTAAAATGATAAATCTTCAAATGTCATCATTGAATTTTAAACAAAGAAGATGAATTTGCAACTAAAATGATGAATTCTTAACCAGAATAATTGAATTTTCAACTGAAAAAAATAATTTTCTACCAAAAAAGACGAGTTTTCAACTAAAAAAGATCATTTTCCCACCAAAAATAAAATATTTTTAGTTTAAAAAATTCATGCTCAACCAATTAGATTAATTTTAAACTGAAATGATGAATTCTCAACAAACAAAACCTATTTCTACCAAAAAAGACAAATTTTCAATTAAAAAAGGTAATTTTTCAATCAAGAATTAAATAGTTGAAATTTTTGGTTTTAAAATTAATGTTTAACCGAAGAGATGAATTTTTAACAGAAATGATGGAATATTCAACTGGCATCGTTAAATTTTCAGTTACAAAAATTAATTTAAAAAAAATCAAAACATAGTAGTTAAATACAGTAATATAAAGCTACTTTTACAAATGAGAGTCACTGTTATTCAATTTCATGTCACAATTGAAAAAGAAAGCAAGAAAGCTCTCGAAAAAATTCCGACTTTACAAAAAAATCCTGACATTTCCAGGATTTTCTATGTATATCAAAATTCCCTGACAATTCCAGGTTTTGCAGGTTAATTCAAAATATTCGCTTTTCAAATTAATGATCACTCAAAACGGAACATACAAAACGTAAATCAAAATTAAAAATAAAAATATTTGGAAAAACTTTCACCATATAGGGCCTATGCATTGATTAAAAATTGTATTGTTGATTTAAATTGTTGTTGAAATTGACAGAATGAATAAATACTTTTATGTTCACAAAACATGAGGAACACTTATTAGAAAAATTAATTTTTTAGACCTTTTTGAATTTTTTACCCAAAAAATAATAATTTTGAAATAGGGATAAATACTTTTATGTTCACAAAACATGAGGAACACTTATTAGAAAAATTAATTTTTTAGACCTTTTTGAATTTTTTACCCAAAAAATAATAATTTTGAAATAGGGTAGCCGCTGGATCGGGAAATGACAGGGAATTTTTTAAAAAGGGAAAAGCCGCGAAATGAAAATGAATGTACTTTTTGACTGGGAATTTTGCAAAGTTTTAATAGTAGTACAATTGCTAATTTTTTCAACCATGAAATCATTCAGTTTACAATGCGTAATTCTAAAATCTGTAGGTTAAAACATTTTCCATTTTATTTTCCGATTGAAATTTTAAAAAATATTATAAATTTTAAAATAATTTCAAATTAAGATATTCGTAATCAAACGCTTTTCTTCAATTTCAAATCCTTTGTTTAAATATTGTTTTAGTCTGAAATGTTGCATTTTTAACCCATTGCATACTTAAATTTTGTAATTAAACACAGGATATTTTTTATTTGATCAATATTGGACCGTTTTTTTTTTAAATCAGCAATTATAAATTAAATATTCAAAAATAAACAATTTTAAAATGAATTTATTCAAATAGAAAGCTTTGAATCGTTAAAATTTCAGAGCGCTAATCTTAAACTTTGAAGTTCAGAATTTTATTTGTAAGTGAAATTTTTGAATTTTCAAGTATAAATAGCAATTCAAGAATTATTGATTTCAAACGATCTAAAATTAAAATAATTTACCTTCTAACTTAGAAAGTGTTTAATTTTAAAAGATCAATTTACAAGTTTTCATTTTTTAATGTTTCAAACTTTACACTGATTAAGAATTACATAATTTACGAAATTAAAATTGTTTTGATTCATTCTTCAATTTAAAGCATTAAAAATGATAACGCGGATTTACACTTTTTAACAAAAAATCTTTAAACTGTTCAATTTATAAGAACATACCATTTAAAAATTTGTAGTTTCACGTAATTTAATTAAAAAATTTTGAAATCAAAAATGTTAAGAGCTACCATTTTATACGTGTAAAGCATTAAGCGTGCAAAATAAAACAATTTTAATCTTCAATTTTAAAAGTTTAAAATTCAAAAGATTCAAGTTTAAAACTCAGGGCCATAACACGATCGGAAATTGTTTAGATAAATGAAAAAAAATGTTTTCCCAAATTCTGTGTTTAAAAATAAAAAACTTATCGACAAACAATAGCAGAAATAAGGCAGAAAAAAAGCACCAGAAATTTCTCTGATTTTAACTCTTATGCTGGCATTAGTAGACCATGTTTTCGTTGGTTTTTTCTTGCCACACGCCTTTACCATTGAATCGAATAATTTAATAATAATAATTTTACACAGAAAATAGCAATTTCTATTTAAATTAATGACCACAGATTTCCCGGATCTGTTTCGGAATTCCCGGCATTTCCCCGTATTTCTCAAGGAGCAAAAAATTACCGGATATTCCGGGTCACTAGACACCCTGTACTTATTCAGGAACAAATACATTTTATAAGAAGTTCAAGAAAAATTATATTTTTCTACAACATAAGATTTTTTAAGCTCGCAATTTATCTTACCTCTTGCTTTAATTTCCCAAGTAACATTTTGTTGTGCTCGAGTTCTTCCTTGCATTCTAGCAAAGACTCCGTCTTTTCCTCCCTGCCAAGAAAAATAAATACGTAAACGTAAAAAAAAAACACCTACAGAATAAAAAAAACTTCACAGTAACTCCTATTGAATTCAGAAGCTTTCAAATTTAATATTAAAAGATTGAGAAACTCACAGAACCAAATATTTGAAAAATGTCTTCAATTAAATTAAAAAATTCTTACAGTTCAAAAATATGGATCGCCTGAATTCTAAAAATCGAAATGTAAAATATTTCCCAAGTTTGGAACTTTAAATAATATCTCGTCAATATAAAGATAATTTAATTTCAAGGCGTCTAAAATTTACGATAATTACAACTCTAAAATTTATAACGAAATTTTCGACCAAATCATATTGTCAGTAACATTTTTTTAATTCACGTTTTAAATATTTTATTCCAATATATTCTTCTAAAAACCAGCTATTTAAACTAGGTATAAAATATAAAAGTCTGAATTCATTACCTAAAAGTAAGCGAAATTTAATTCCGAGAAAATTAAATCTACTTTTAATAAATATCGAGGTTTTTAAACTTTTGACAACAATTCAAGACACTTAGCGGGAAACAAACACCTTGAGAATTTTAAATATTTTCAGAAGTACTAAGTTTTAAGCATGATAAAATAAAGTTAAATTCTATTGATTCTATCTAACATTCGAAAAAAGTATTTAATCAAGATATCAAAAGTAATAAAGTTTTTTTAGAATTATAACTTGATAAGAATTGAAAAAAATGTATTTGATCATTTTCTATATACGAACTTTTCTTCAGATAGTTGTATTACAACATTTGCTTTTTAAAAAAATTTTAATTCACTTTCAAGAATTCAAGGCTTCCAAATCGAGTGGAAATATTTTTTAATAAAGATTTTAAACTAAATCCTTATCATTTTTGAAGTTTAATGTTTTGAAATTTTTTTGAATATGAAAGCCCACAAAATCTGAATACTCTCAAGTTTCGTTGTTTTAAAATATAATTTTTAAATATATAATTAATAGACAACAGATTAGCGCCACTCGGCTCTCACACGCAGAGAACCCCGGTTAGGCCATAATTTGTTCTTGATAATTTTGAATTGACAGCGTTTGAAATTAAAAAAAAATTTATGACATTATTTTGAATTGAAAACGTTCAAATTACAAATATTTTAAATTATGTAAAATGTTGAAAAGAGGACAATATTTCGAATGGAACGAAAAGGAATTGAACTTATATAATTTCTGAACGACAGCTTTTAAAATTGGATAATTTTAAATTGAAGAATTGTTAAACATATTTCGAAACTGAGAAAATTTCATAATATTACAAATGTAATATTTTCCAATTATAATTTTGAAACATAGATCACTTGAAATTCAAAGGAATGAAATTGTTATTATTTCTAATAAAAAGTATGCAAAATTGTATAAATTTAAAGTAATGTTCGTAACAAAGTTTTTAAAAAATTCGTAAAGTAATATTGGCGGTTGATCACGCTTGAAATTCGGTGTACAAGTCTTCATGAAATCTTTGAAAACTTTGCGAAATCTTTTAAATCTTGGCAAAATCTTTATGAAATCTTAAAATTTGTTCTTTCGATTTTGAATCAATTTAAATAAGAAGCGATTAAAATGTGAGAATTTGAAATTGAAAAATAAATTGAATGTTTCAAAGTAAAGCTTCTGAAATTCTAGAAATCTGAATTTTTATAAAATTAAAAAGTGAGCGTAACATCAAATTTTTTTTTTTACATTTTTTTCAAAATCAACTTACGTTCACACGAAACGCGATATCGAGTTGAAAATTTGGGAAACTAAATATGAAGCACTAAGAAACGTGTCTCTGGTCCTAAATTTTTATAAGTATATGAACAAAAATTTTTAAACAAAATTTTTTTTTGCTTTTTTCATAATTATAATCTTAGTGCTTCAAAGTTAGTTTCCCAAATTTTCAACTCGATATCGCGTTTCGTGTAAACGTAAGTTGATTTTGAAAGAAACGTAAACAAAAATTGAGGTTACGCTCACATGGCCTTAACACAAAAACTGATTAGATAAATTTTTCGAAAATCAAAAAATAAATTATTCTTTATGTTCAGTTCAAAATGGAAAAATTTTAAATTACAAAACTTTGAAATTGAATCATTCTAAAAGAAAACTAGAAATAAAAAGCAATTTTAAATGGAAACCATTAAACTTAAAAAAAATGTATACTCCAGAACCTTGAAACTTAAACGAATCCGAACTTCATTTAAAACTAAACAAAAAAAAATTAATCGCGAAGAATTGTGATATTTAAACTTTTTTGTACTCAAACCCTTAAAAGTTTCTATTACTTCAAGTGAATTTAAATTATTTAGAAATTAGCCATTTTTAAATTGTAAATTACACTTTTCGAAATTCAACCATTTCAATTTTAATCGCACAATTTAAACTACTTAAATTACTTTAAGTGAATTTAAATCGTTTAGAAACTAACAATTTTTCAATTTTGAATTATTATACTTTTCGAAATTCAACCATTTCAATTTTAATCGCAAAATTTGAACTAGAAACTGAAAATTTAGCGTTTAACATGGAAATTCAGAACTCTTAAATTTTAACGATTAGAAATTATTCAATCATTCAAGTCTTTCAAGTAGATAGTCTGTGATTTCGAAGAATTTAAGAACCCCGAAAGTTTTGTACATTTAAAGATAAAATCAAACAATTTAGAATATATAAATATAAAATTATAAAATAAAAAACTAACTATCAATGCTATTAATGTGAAATTTGGCAATTTTGAAATATTTAAAAATGAAACTGTTCTGACACTTTTAATATTTGTATTTGAAACTACAACATTGTGAAATTCGAAACCTCTAAAAATGCAGACATTTCAAACCAAACATTTTCGAATGTAAGCATTCGCAGCAAAAAAACTTTAGTTTTTAGAAAAACGAAATCAAAACTATAATTTTAAATTAAAATTATTGATATTTTAAAGATGATAAATATATTATTATAAGTATCATATCATGTAGTATCATGTGACTTTCAAAGTGATTGAATAAATTTGTTTACGTTCTAATAATTAACTCACAATTCCTGACGTTGCTTTCTGACTTTGGACTTCCAATCGGCCAACTCAACAGCATAATGATGATTTTCTTCTCTCTCAGATTTTGCTGATGCGTTCGACTGTTGTGATTTATTCAGTTCCTCGCCTTCTGTGCTAATCGTTGAATCATTTTGATCGACAATCTCACTTATCGCTACACTTCTCCATTTCTAAAACAAAACAAACAACAAACAATCGCTTAAAAATGCTTTTCTACTAGAAATTCTTTTTACTACTACATATAGACGATCGATTAGGTCTTTTAATTACCTCACGGTATAGATTCCGTTCTTGTATCAGTTTTTTAATCTCGTTAAAGACGGTTCCCATATTAACATTCTCCATCAAATCATGGTTAATCACGATGCCCTGATAAACAGTTACCTGAAAGCAAAGATTCGACATTATTTCTTATTATCTAAAGAATTGGCGAATTTAGTTTATGTTTTATATGAGGGGTTGATCACTCTGGAAATTTGGTTACAAGCCTTCGTAAAATCTTTGAAAACTTTGTGCAACATTTTAAATCTTTGTGAAATCATTGAAATCTTTTAAATTTATCTGAAATCTTGGCGATAATTTTATGAAATCTTCAATTTTTTTCTGAAATATTTGGCAATATTTGTGAAATTATTCAAATCTTTGTGAAATATCTGAAATCCTCAAAATCTTTAAAATATATCTGAAACTTTTTTCCAAAATTTGTTCAAATCTTTGAAATGTTTGTAAAATCGTTGACATCTTTGTGAAATGTTTTTAA
Source organism: Andricus quercusramuli (assembly GCA_932178445.1). Classification (NCBI taxonomy): domain Eukaryota; kingdom Metazoa; phylum Arthropoda; class Insecta; order Hymenoptera; family Cynipidae; genus Andricus; species Andricus quercusramuli. The sequence goes on from CAKNXH010063218.1 coordinate 47,316, forward strand.
TCTTTGTGCAAAATTGTTTGAAATCTTTCAAGTCTGTGTGTATCTTGATGACATTTTTTGAAATCATTGAAATCTTTGTGAAATCTTTTTGAAATCCTTGGAAATATTTGCGGAATATTTGAAATTTTTGAAATATATGGTAATATTTGTCAAATTATTGTATTCTTTGGAAAATATTTGAGATATTTGTGAAATCTGTCTAAAATTTTTGGAAATCTTTGCAGAATATTTGATTTTTTAATATTTGTGAATTTATTGAAATTTTGAGGAAATCATTTAAATCTTTGTAAAATCTTTATGAAATCCTTGGAAATCTTTGCGATATATATATATATATATATATATATATATATATTTGGCAATATTTGTAAAATCATTAAGTCTTTGTGAAATCTTTTGAATCTATCTAAAATCTTGATAAAATCTTCTTAAAAATGTTGAAATCTATGCGAAATATTTAAAAAATTTATGAAATATTTATAAAATTATTGAAATTTATGCGAAATATTGGAAATCATGGAAATATTTTTAATCTATTTGAAATTGTTGTGCAAAATATTTTCAAATCTTTGAAATCGTTGTGAAATTATTGAAATCTTTTAGATGTTTATAATATCTTTGAAATGTCTTTGAAATATTTTGGTAATATTTGTGAAATTATTGAAATCTTTGTGAAATATCCGAAATTCTCGAAATCTTGATAGAATATCTGAAATCCTTGAAATGTTTCAAATCTGTCTTAAATTTTCGAGAAAAATGTATCCAAATATTTGAAATCTTTGTGAAATCATTGAAATCTGAGAGATATATTTTTGATCTTTGTGAAAACATTGAAGTCTGTGAGATTTTTTTAATCTATCCGAAATCTTTCAAATCATTATGATTATTATATTATCTTTGGAAATCTTTGTGAAATATTTTTAATTTTTGTGAAATCTATTGATTCTTCGTGAAATTTTTATGAAATATTTAAAATCTTGTTGAAATATCGAAAATCCTTGAAATCTTTCAAATCTACCTGAAATTTCGTGCAAAATTCGTTCAAAACTTTGAAATCTTAAAATCTTTGAAATATTTGGGAAACCATTGCAATTTTTTTAATCTATCTGAAGTCTTTGTTAAATAATTAAAGTCTTTGTGAAACCTTTTGAATCCATCCGAAGTCTTTCCTAAATCTTTGTGAAATAATTGAAGTCTTTGTGAACTCTTTTTAATCTATCAAGAATCTTTGCAAATCTTTAAAATCTTTGGGAAATCATTGAAATCTTTTTAATCTATCTGGAATTTCTGTGAAATAATGGAAGTGTTTGTTAAATCTTTTGCATCTATCCGAAAGCTTTGGGAAATAATTGAAGGATTTGTCAAATATTTTTAATCTATCCGAACTCTATGCGAAATATTTGTGAAATCTTTTTGAAAACTCTGAAATCTTGAAAAAAAATTAATCTATACGAAATATTCGAAAATTTTCTCAAATACTTGGTAACATTTATAAAATTATTTGAAATCTTTGTGAAATATTGGAAATCCTTTAAATCATAGAAATCTTTGTCAAGTATCTGAAATCCTGGATAATCTATTAAAAATTTGTGTGCAAAATTTGTTCAAATCTTTAAAATCTTTGTTAAATTATTGGAATCTCTGTGAAATTAGTGTAATCTTTGAATTGCTTCTAATACCCTTGAAACAGGGACCCGACCGAAAGTTTCGTTCCATTTCGTTATCGATAAAAACAAATAATTTTTCACTAAACTCTGAACTGCTATTTTTATATTTGGACGAAATTAGATAATATCTGAAATTACATTAATGATTGAATCAAAATTATTTTGTTTAATTGTCAGTAACGAATTGGAACGAAACTTTCGGTCGAGTCTCTGCTTTCAAATCTTTCCAAACTACTTTTAAAAATTTCTAAAATATTTAGCTATATTTCTGAAATTATTGAAATCTTTGTGAAATATTTGAAATTCTCGAAATCTTTGAAATCTATATTAAATTTGTTCAAATACTCTTTGTGAAATCTTTAAAATTTTTGTAACAAAATGGAAGTCCTTGTGAGAACTTTTTAATCTCTATGAAATATTTGTAATCTTTGTGAAATCTTTTAAATCTATCTGAAATTTTTTTAATCTTTGTAGAGTCATTGAAATCTTTTTGGAACCTTTAAAATCTTTGGGAAATCATTGAAATATTTCAAAGTTATCTGAAATCTTCATGATATCTTTTGAACTTTTTTGAAAGCATTGAAATATTTATGAAATCTTTGGTAATATTTATCAAATTATTAAAAACATTGTGAAATATTTCTGAAATCATTGACAACGGAGAATTGTTTAATCTATCAGAAATCTTTGAATTCTTTTATAAGTTTTTAAAATCATTGAAATCTTTGTTAAAACTATCTGAAAACTTTTGAAATCATTGACATCGTTATGAAACATTAAAAATCGTCGAAATCTTTGTGAAACCTGTCTGAAATCTTCGAAAAATCTTGTGTATTCTCAAAAGTCGAGTGGTCAACTCCTAAATTTTATTGATAAATTTAATTCGGAATTAAACGAATAATTACCTGCTTGATACACTCAACAATACCCACTTGAGTATCGAGATTAAGTTGCTTGATATTAGTGATGAATTTTTCTTTATTTGGACAATCAACTGCACAACCCAGCAGTAAAAGAAGCAAAAGCCTCATGTCTTCGATGTGCGATTCTGGTTCTTTTCCCAAATTTGTTGTGTTTGGTAACTTCAAAAGAATATTGCCCAGTTCTTCTTCGTAAAATTGCTTCATGTTTCCCACGATTATTTCCAAATTTCTTGTCCTCTTGGTCACATTTCCTAACGATGGTATCACCCCATCGTGTAAAGGCTCCGGATCTCTGAAAATATAATATATATTTTTGTATATTCTTTTAATTAAATTTCGTTTTTGAAGCACCGGAATTTATAAAAGGAAATCTACAAATGTTGAGATGTGGAAGAATTCAAATTTGAAAGATTTCGAATTGAATCCTATATCGTACATACAAAAATCCTTCTTTAAAAAATAGGTGTGTCACGCAAATCACGAAACCATTGTTGTCGCTTTTCCGCAATAGATTGGGTAATTTGAAAAACTCGAAGAAAGGAACGTTGCCAAATCCACACACATAATTAAGAATTCAGTTTCAGTTGAAGGGTGAAAAAAATGGTGGCATGAGAAAAAGTAATTTTATTGTCAAATAGTAACAGAAAAATTATATTTTCACAACAGGTGAAAAGTTACAATTTTCGATATTTTCATTGCAGTATGTAAATTGAAATAAATATTTTTGAAAACAAAAAATTACCCTCTAAAGTTAATTTTGCTCATTGATCCTGCAATATAAAATTTTTTACTTTAAATGGACGCTTTAGACACTTTAGACTGGGTTTCCATATTTTTTGAGATGAATATCTCTTACAGAGATAAACAAAAAATTTGAGATTTACAGAGTTTTTAAATCAGTCCTTTACCTAATCATAATCCTTTACCTGTGGATTTCACGTTAGTCCAGGGGGTTTTTTTTTATCCTAAAATGAGAACTTTGAAGGATGTTCATAAATCGCTAGTTTGATGTTTCGCATTAGTGTGCGAGTTGAAAATTCAAATTGAAAGAAAACATTAAAAAAGGTTTCAAATGATTTCCTAAAATTTTGGAAAGAATGTAGAAGATTTCAAAACCCAATTTTTCAATTTTGCAAGGATACAAAATTTCAGAAAAGGTCGAGTAAGTTTGAGAGATATTTCAAAGTTTTAAAAAGATACAAAAATTATATGAATAAAAAAAGTAGGCTTTTAAAGATTTTGAAAAAAAAATTTAGAAGCTTTTCAAGAATTTCGAAAGGTTTCAAGAGAATACAAAATTTTCTTAAGATTTCTCAGAACATTTTTTATGATTTTTTTATTTTACCATATTTATTTATACAGAAAATTCAAAAAGATTTCAAAACATTTCAAAAGATTTTGAGAATAATAAAACAAGAATCTGGAAGATTTAAAGGCAATTTTTTTACTTTGCAGAATTTTTTCAAAATTTCAGGAACAAATCAAATCATTTTAAAATAATTTAAAAGTTTTCAAACAATTCCTGAAATAATAGGAAATTTCAAAAACTTTAAAATTAATTTTGAGAGAATATTTAAAAAGTTTATAAAACGTTAGAAAAGATTTCGAAAATGGTAGAAAATGAATCCAGAAGATATTCAGGATATTCTTCAATTTTTACCAAGCCTCAAAAAGTCTTAAATATCTTTTAAACTACTCGAATTTTTCGTAATTTTTGCTGAAATCCTGTAACTTTTTTTCGAAACATCTGAAACTTTCTAAAATCTGTTTGAATTTTCTCGAGAAACCTAAAAATATTATATTGATAAAAATATTATATTGATTAAATTAAAATTGTAAATGTTTGGTTTAAACTTGAAATCTTTTTTGGCTGAAGATTCAACTATTTTGTTGAAAATCCGCCTTTTTGGGAATGATTGTAATCTTTTTGATTCAAAATTAAAAATAATTTTTAGTTTAATTATTAACTATTATATTCTTGGTTTGAAATTAATTTTTTTTGTTACAAATTCAATTGCTTGGTTAACAGTTAAACTACTTTGTTAAAAATTCACTTTTTTTGTTGGAGATTCATAATTTTAGTTCAAAATTCATCTTTTTGATTGAAAATATAACCATTTTGTTGAAAATTTGTCTTTTCTGGCTGGAAATTAATTTTCTTGGTTGAAAATGTATCTTTCTGATTTAGGATTAAACTATTTTACTGATTGCTTCTTATGAATTCAACTGTTTTTGAATTTAAGTTAATATATTTTTGGATTGAAACATCAACTATTACATTTTGGTTCAGAATTCATCGTTTTTGGTTGAAAATTGAATTATTTGGTTAAAAATTAACTAACTTAAAACACAACTTAGCTTAAAAATACGGCTGGTAGAAAATGTGTCTTTTTGAATGAATTTATCTGTTTTTGATTTTTGATTATGTACAAAAATATTTTTGAATTGAAATAGTATTACAGTTTTCTTTTCGAATCTATCCTTTTTTTTTTTTTAAATATAACTATTTGGTTGGAGATGAACTTTTTTGTTGAAATTTTGATTAGCCATGTCTGAAATTTTCAAAAATGTTTTTTTAATTTTCTCAAGATTCGTAAGAAAATTATATTTATATAACCTTAAAACAAATGATAATAAAACTAAAAAATAAATAGTTATTCAAAATTTTGATTTTGTATTCAAAATTATTTAGCCCCTCAAAACGAGAAACTATCTAAAGAAAGTGGTGTAACGAAAAATCTCGAACATCTTGAAATCGTTGTAGTTGCCAACCTGATTGTTTTTTTATTACATGAAGTTATTTTATATTTTACATTTGAAATTTTGAAAATTAAATCTACAAATAATCCCTTTTAATACGAAAAATCATGGGAAGCCTTATTTGAATTGAGATACATTTGTGCTTCTTAATACATTTGCACGGTGAAATTAAAACTCAAATTATCTAATAAATTATTGAAAATTTAATCTAAAAATCATGAAGTTTCAAGGATTTAAAATTTTAGCAGGGTGGCCGTTTTATTCCAGGAAAAAAATCCCGGTCATTTCCCGGTTCACGACAATTTTTGATCATTGAAATTGAAAGATTCGAATTCTTGAAGCTAAATATGTTTTCATTTGAAGTTATAAAAATTGAACTTTGAATTAAAAGACTCAAAGAGGAACCCTTTTGAATTTTAAACTTTGAAAATTAATGCTTGAACATTTTTTTATTCAAACGCTCGATAATTTACGCGTATAAAATGGAAGCTTCTAACACATTTCAAGTGAACAATTTTGAATTGAATGCCATTAAACTGCAAAATAAAATTTTTTCAACTTTTATAAGTTGCACAGCTCGAAGATTCAAAAAATATAAATCCACGCTATCATTCAATTCCCTGAATTGAAGAATGAATAAAAAAATTGGTGAATTCACAAAATTATATCATTTTCAGAAATTTTATGGCAGAAGCAATAAAAATTGAAAGATTATAATTTTTTTCAAACTGGACATTTTTTATATTAGAAGATAAATTAATTTCATTTCAACTCGTAAAAAATTCATAATTGTTAAATTGTTATTTATAAATAAAAACCTGCGTTTGGTTTGAAATCTTTTCAAAAATTCTCTTAAAACAATATTTTTCAAAATAAAAAATGATTTTAAATTTTGCCAGGTACCTTAAGAAAAATACTGTATTATCATTAAACCTTTCAAAACTCTTAAAATGCTCCAAAATTTTCATAACCTACATTTTTCTTCAACTTTTTTGGAATAAGTTCAAATTAAAAATTGTTTTTGACATTTTTACAAAACTTCTCAATATTTATGAAAATTATTCAACATTTTTCCTAAAATTATCTAAAAATTCTTCAAAGTTAAAAAATTGCCTTCAAATCTTGCAGATTCGTTTTAGACAATTTTTGAAATCCTTTGAAATCTTTTATAATATTCTCTTCAAATTAATTGTTCAACATAAAAAATCGTTTTCAATTTTCTTGAAAATCCTAATAATTTTTTTATCCTTTTGAAGCCTTTTGAAATTCTCAAAAGCATTCTAAATTTTTTGTTTTAAATCGCAAAAATCTATATTTTGTTTTAAATTAGGCCGTAGGCTATTTGCATGGAAATTTCGGCATGAATAGCCAAATTTTGTCAGTATACGTAGACACTTCGTTTAAATGGTTTGGTATCATTTCAAATTTTGAATTAATTTTCATACGTCTCAAAACTTTTAAATATCTCCTAAACTTACTCAAATTTTTCTAAATTAACAACGGTTACATTTTTATTTATTCACCCAAATTGTTTTCTTTTCTTTAATCATTTTTAATATTCTATTGAAATTATTTTTAAGCCATTATTTTTATTATCTTAAAATATTTCAAAATACTTGAATGTCATCAAAAATTTATTTTGTTATCTTCAAAAATGTAGATTTTGTTTAACATTTTTTGAAATCTTTTTAAGTTTTAAAACAAGTTGGAATTTTATCAAAACTTCTAAATATCTGTTAAACTTACTCGAATTTTTAAAAATTAAACATTGTTATTTATACATCAAAATTCAACAATTTTATTCACAAATTAAAAAACTTAAAAATAGAACGTTCAAAGTTTAAATTTAGTTGTCTGAAATTTTAACGATTCAAGGCTCTCTATTTCAAGCAATTCAGTTTCAAATGATTAAGTTTTGAACGTAAACTGTCAAATATTGCTGCAAATTAAAAAATGGTCCTTTTTCTTCGTAACAATTTTCTAAATTGAATTGGGTTTAAACTTGAATATTTTAGATCGATTTTTCTTCTAAAAGTTTATAAAATTCCCGGTTGAAAAATAAATTCACTGTCATTTCCCGGTTTCCCGGTCCAACGGCCACCCTGTATAGGTTGTGTTAGGTTCTTTTTTTCACCGTAAATTAGCATTTTGAAAAAGTCATCATCAAGAATCCCAATTTTCAACAATTTTTTCTTATCTTATTTTACTTATCTCTGTTTTACACCGGAAATGGGTAATTTTAATTATAAATTATTAGGTTTTAAATATGAAAAATATTTTGGTTTGGTTGAAAATTCCCTTTTTCTTGGCTGAAAATTAATTATTTTAGCTAAAAATGTAAAAACAACATTTTTAATCGACAAATCTTAAATTTTTGTCAGTTCTATTATGCACACAAATGTGACATTCTTTGTTACTGTCCTTCAACTAAAACACCTACTTCTTCGAGAAAGATAAGATTGCTGATTCTTTATTTCTAAAAATAGATATTTCCAAATATAGGATAAAAATAGAATTTGCCATTAAAAATAATCAACTATGATACTCACATTTGGAGGTAAACACTATGAATCAGAACTCCATCCGCTAAATCGTCATAATTGGCTAGCGAATTTGGATCCTCAAGACAACTGATTAACTGTCGGGAGGATAAAAATATTATTTGTTTAATTAAATGGTAACTCTCAATTTATTTCAGGAACATAATTTATGAAAATTGTAATTTACCCAGGTCACTAACGGGCCCGATAAAAACTCGTCAATCTCCGCGGTTGCCATTTTTGTTGTTTAATCAGCTCCTTTATTTCATTTTAAAAACAGGTCCTGTAAATTAAATGTCCAATTTCGATGAAAACGAATTTTATACAATCTCGGCGTTTTACAATATTAATATTAAACTTTTATATAAGAACTGAATCCATAAATAAATAATCCACAAACCTAAAAAATGTGTCGTCTACAAGAAAACTGTTTTGTGGCATATAAACAAAAAAAATTTACTTTTAAATGAATTATTTTGAAAATAGAGAACACTCCTAAAAGCGAAATGAAAGAGAGTAAACAAAGGGAAAACAAAGCCGAATAGAAATATCTTAATTACTACAATTAATAAAAAAATTACAACAATAAACAAATTACATAAAGAGAAACTAAAAGGAATATTTTCCATGCAATTATGTAAAGAATGCAGGAAAATTAGATACATATATAATAGGAGACTTACAGAATCGACATAACTTCAGCAGCCGTTGAAAGACCGTTTTTCCCTCAAAATAATAGCTCATTAGCAGCGGGGGAGAAGACGCTCCGTTTTTTTCAAACAGAGCAGAATTTCCTACCACGAAAAAGCACGTTCACTAATTCACTTGTCAAAATAAAATAGGTTAAATATAACCTCAAAAATCTCGCGTCGCGGCATCGGCACCCTCGCAACCCCACAGAATAAAAATGTAATAAATACCATAAATACTCCACTTTCCAACTCCTTGAGTCCGAGTGTATTTTTAGACCAATTGCACGTTCGTTTTCACTTTCATTCGCGGAGTTCCGAATAGTTTCGCTTCTTCGACTTCTTTATGAAGAAAAAAGGCAAAAAATTAGACACCTCAGTGAGTTCAAGATTAACTTTATTATTGCGAAAGGTATTTGTAATACTTGGTAATACTATAATGTAATTATATTCCTGGGAATACTTTTCGGGTGCATTCGAGCACGACGGGAAAGACGTAGAAAGACGATCGGTCAAAAGAAGGATAGAAAATGATAGAAGGGTTGTGGATAAACAAAGAGAGAGAAAAGAACCTCGGTGAGTAATATCAGTTCTTGATGGTAAAACAGGAAACATAACCTTTTTGGCAAAAGCGTCTCGACATGGATACGAACTGTCAAAATTCCGATTGTGATCCAAAATTTCTCTTCGATCAGCTGAGCACTGCTAGAAAGGAGATTAATAATTTGAGGTAGGATCAATTTTGCAATTGGTAAATTAGTTTACGATCAAGGATGTCCTTTGGCTTCTTTCGAATCGAACATAACCTATACTTGTTGATTAAAAATCATTAAAACTTTGACTTATACAGAATGTTTAAAATATTTATTTATTTATTTAGCAGTACAACAATGTCGGCGAGTCACTTTTTTCACTTGTGATCACTTTTTTGTTATTGTAGATTTCGTGCTTACTTTTTTTCGTATTTGTTACAAGTAAAAATGGTAAAATTAATTGTGCTTTTTTTAATTTCAAATCTTTCAAATTAACCGGTTCAAAATTGTACAATTTCAAAGTTATCATTGAAAGCATTGGTTATAAATATTATAATAACTTCAGATTCAAGCGTTTCAATGACATAAATTGCTTTTGAAACTGAACATTCAAAATTCTATGATTATACACATTTTTCGGAATCGTGCAATTAAAGTGGAATAATATTCTAGATTGAAATATTCAAAATTTTTTGATTTCGAATTTAAATAATTCATAATTATGGAAGATTTATATAAGCTGTTCAACATTAAACAATTTTCTAATGGAAAGGTTACATTTATTTTTCTTTGTTTTTTATTCTACTAGAACATTGGGCGTGGGTTATGCGCGTACTAATTACCTTTTATTTAGAAAAAAAACTCGATTCATTTTCCAAAATTCGTTAAAGATTTTACGAAAAGCCGAGAAATTTAAAACAAATATATGACATGATTTTTAATGTAAAAAGTTCCAATTGAAAGTATTTTAGATAAGGTAAAATGTTGAAAAAAGAACAGTGTTTCGAATGGAATGAAAAGGAATTGAAATTGTTTCGTTTCTGAATAAAAGCGTTTAAAATCGGATAACTTTAAATTGAAAATTTTTTAAACAAAAGCTTTGAAAATTCAAAACTTTCAAACTAAACAGTTTAAATTTGGACAATTTCATCAGGAAGTAGATGAAATTGTATTATTTCTAATTCAAAGCGTTCAAAATTAAGCAATTTTATTTTGAATTTATGAATCTCGAAATTGAATGATTTCGGACTAAAATTTTGAAAATAGATAATTTAAAATTGGAATAAATGAAAATTGTATTATTTCTAATTAAAAGCATTCAAAATTGAATAATTTAAAATTATAAACGTTTGCAATTTAATAAATTTAAATACGAAGCTATTAAAATTTGACAATTTAAAATTAAAACTAAATTGAATGTTTCAAAATCAAAGCTTATGAAATTCTAGAAGTCTAAATTTCTATTGAATTAAGAAAATTATGATTTAACATAAAAATGTATTAGATAAATTTTTCAAAAATCAAAAAATAAATGAACCTTTATTTTCACCGTTCAAAATGGAAAAGTTTTCAATTATAAAGCTTCAAAATTGAATTATTCTTTAAAAAATCGAAATAAAAAGTAAGCTTAAATAGGAAATATTAAAAATGAAAAAATGTATACCCCAGAACCTTGAGACTTGAACAAATCCGTATTTCCTTTAAAAATAAAAAAATAAATTATTTGCCAAGAATTGTGATGATAAAAAATTTGTATACTCAAACCCTTAACATTTTCTATAACTTTAAGTAAACTCATATCGTTTAGAAATTAACAATTTTCAAATTCTCAATTATAATTTTCGAAATTTAACCATTTCAATTTTAATCGCAAAATTTAAACTACTTAAATTACTTTAAGGAATTTTAAATGATTTAAAAATAAAAAATTTTCAATTATACTTTTTGAAAGACAAACATTTCAATTTTGAAGGTAAAATTCAAATTACTTTAAGTATATTTAAATCGTTTAAAAATTAACAATTTTCAAATTGTCAATTATGCTTTTCGAAATTAAACCATTTCAATTTTAATCGCAAAATTTAAACTACTTAAATTACTTTAAGTAATTTTAATTCGTTCAAAAATCAAGAATTTAGAAATGTTCAATTATACTTTTCGAAATTGAACCATTTCAATTTTAATCACCAAATTTAAGCTACATAAATTACTTTAAGTAAATTTAAATCGTTTAGAAATTAACAATATTTAAATTTTCAATTGTATTTTTCTAAATTCAACCATTTCAATTTTAATCG
>CAKNXH010063220.1:0-44225 GCA_932178445.1 Andricus quercusramuli
AAAGACGAATTTTGAACAAAATAGTTCAATTTTCAAAAAAAAAAAAAGATGAAGTAGCCAAAAAAGTAGATGAACTTCCAATAAAAAAAAGGCGAATCTTCAAAAAAAGATGAATTTATCAACAAAATAGTTCAATTTTCAAACAAACAAAAAACGAATTTTCTACCAAAAAAGACGAATTTTCAACTAAATTAGTTGAATTTTCTACAAAATGTTTATTTTCAAACAAATAGTTGAATGTCCTACAAATTTTTTAATTTTCAAGCCAAAAAGACAAATTTTCCATACAAAAATGTATTTTCAACTAAATAGTAGAATTTTTAATAAAAATAGTGAATTTTCAATAAAATAGACGAATTTTCAACTAAATAGTCGAATTTAAAGAAAACAGATGAATTTATCAATAAAATAGTTGAATTTTCTATAACAAAAAAGCAAATTTTCAGCCAAATAGTAGGATTTTTCATCAAAATAGTGAATTTTCAATAAAAACAATATGAATTTTTAACAAAATAGTTCAATTTTCTGCCAAAAAAGACGAATTTTCAACAAAATAGTTAAATTTTCTGCCAAAAAGACGATTTCTCAACAAAATAGTTCAATTTTCAAACAAACTAAAAAACACGAATTTCCAACCAAATAGTAGAATTTTTAATCAAAATAGTGAATTTTCAATAAAAGAGACGAATCTTAAAAAAAAGATGAATTATCAATGAAATAGATGAACTTTCAATAACAAAAGCACGAATTTTCAACCAAATAGTTGAATTCTCAAGAAAAAAAAAAGATTAATTAGCAATAAAATAGATGAACTTTCAATAACAATGTTCTACACATTTTTTAATTTTCAAGCCAAAGAGACCAATTTTCCACACAAAAATGTATTTTCAACCAAATAGTAGAATTTTCGATAAAAAAATACGAATTTTCAACTAAATATTAGAATTTTTAATCTAAATAGTGAATTTTCAATAAAAAAGAGGAATTCTCAACAAAATAGTTGAATTAAAAAAAAATGAATTTATCAATAAAATAGTTGAACTTTCAATAACAAAAAGACGAATTTTCAACCAAATAGTAGGATTTTTCAACAAAATAGTGAATTTTCAATAAGAGCAATACGAATTTTCCACAAAATAATTAAATTTTCTGCCAAAAAGACTAATTTTGAACAAAATAGTTCAATTTTCGAACAAACAAAAAACGAATTTTGAATCAAATAGTAAATTTTTTAATAAAAATAGTGAATTTTTAATTAAAACAATACGAATTTTCAACAAAATAGTTAAATTTTCTGCAAAAACAAACGAATTTTGAATAAAATAGTTCAATTTTCAAACAAACAAAAAACGAATTTTCAACCAAATAGTAAATTTTTTAATAACAATAGTGAATTTTTAATTAAAACAATACGAATTTTCAACAAAATAGTTAAGTTTTCTACCAAAAAAGACGAATTTTCAACAAAATAGTTAAATTTTCTGCCAAAAAGACGACTTTTGAACAAAATAGTTCAATTTCAAACAAACAAAAAACCAATCTTCAACCGAATAGTAAAATTTTTAATAAAAATAGTGAATTTTCAATAGAAAAGACGAATCTTCAAAAAAAGATGAATTATCAATAAAATAGATGAACTTTCAATAACAAAAAGACGGATTTTCAACAAAATAGTAGAATTTTTCATGAAAATAGTGAATTTGCTGCCAAAAAGACGAATTTTGAACAAAATAGTGCAATTTTCAAACAAACAAAAAACGAGTTTCCAACAAAATAGTTAAATTTTTGATAAAAATAGTGAATTTTCAATAAAAACAATACGAATTTTCAAAACAAAATATTTAAATTTTCTACAAAAAAAAAACGAATTTTCAAGAAAATACTTAAATTTTCTGCCAAAAAGACGAATTTTTAACAAAATAGTTCAATTTTAAACAAACAAAGAACCAATTTTCAAACAAATAGTAAAATTTTTAGAATAAGAATAGTGAAATTTCAATAAAAAAGACGAATCTTCAAAAAAAGATGAATCATCAATAAAATAGATGAACTTTCAATAACAAAAATACGAATTTTCAACAAAATAGTTGAATTGTGGAAAAAAAGATGATGTAGCCAAAAAAGTAGATGAACTTCCAATAACAAAAAAACGAATTTTCAACCAAATAGTGGGATTTTTCAACAAAATAGTTGAATTTTCATTAACAAAAATACGAATTTTCCACAAAATAGTTAAATTTTCTACCAGAAAAGACGAATTTTCAACAAAATAGTTAAATTTTCTGCCAAATAAACGAATTTTTCTATTTGAACAAAATAGTTCAAACAAAATAGTTCAATTTTCAAACAAAAAAAAAACGAATTTTCAACCAAATAGTAAATTTTTCAATAAAAATAGTGAATTTTCAATAAGAACAGTACGAATTTTCAACAAAATAGTTAAATTTTCTGCCTAAAAAAACGAATTTTGAACAAAATAGTTCAATTTTCGAACAAACAAAAAACTATTTTTCAACCAAATAGTAAAATTTTTCATCAAAATAGTGAATTTTTAATTAAAACAATACGAATTTTCAACAAAATATTTAAATTTTCTACAAAAAAGACGAATTTTCAACAAAATAGTTAACTTTTCAATAAAAAAGACAAATCTTCAAAAAAAGATGAATTATCAATAAAATAGATGAACTTTCAATAACAAAAAGACGAATTTTCAACCAAATTGTAGAATTTTTCTTGAAAACAGTGAATTTTCTCTAAAAAAAAAGACGAATTTTCAACAAAATAGTTGAATTTTCAAAAAAAAGATGAAGTAGCCAAAAAAGTAGATGAACTTCCGATAACAAAAAGACGAATCTTCAACCAAATAGTTGAATTTTCAATAAAATAGTTGAACTTCCAATAACAAAAAGACGAATTTTTAACCAAATGGTAGAATTTTTTTATGAAAATAGTGCATTTTTAATAAAAAAATATGAAATTTCCATCAAAATAGTTGAATTTTCAACAACAAAAATTCATTCTGGACCAAACATGAATTTTCAACCAAATAAGCTTAGTGATTCACCAAAAAACATGAATTTTAAGAAAATAATCAAGTTTTGAAAAAAATAGTTGAATCTTCAATCAAATGATTTCTTTTACGATTATTTTGAATTCAGAACAAGTCATTCGGGTCGCAGTAATGTGGAACAAAAAAATAAAAAAAGTCTGATAACGGTTTACGGTTTCCTTGGGATTTTAACACAGGTACAGTTCGAATTAAGTGCTAATAAAAATGTCTTTAAATATACGAGAAAGACTTTATTGATGACTTAATTTTTTTTCGTATATCCGCAAATGCGTAAAAGATTCTAAAAATATTTTTTAATTTGAAGAAGTCTTCATTGGACGGAGATAATTATTTATTGCACCTCGGTCGATGAATAATATGATTAGTTAAATAAAAAATTTGAAAAAAAAAATTTTTTTTTGAGTCAATAATCGCGTTTGAAAAATAATTTTTAACGAAATAGATTCATTTTATACTGAAGGGTTGAATTTTTGAAAAAAAAAAGAATTAATTTTTAACCAAAAATGGAATAATTAAACATTCAATTCAGAAAATTATTTTTTAAAAAAGGGATTTTAAACGAATTATTTGGATTTTCAACTAGAAATGAATTTTTAAGAATCGTTACCTAAAAAATTTAAGCAATAAAGTAATTCAACTTTGAACCTAGTAATTGAATTTTCAACAAAAAAATTAATTTTCAACCAAAAATGGAATAGTTGAAAATTCAATTAGGAAAATTTATTTAAAAAAAAATAATAATTTGGAACAAATTATTTGAATTTTCAACAAAAAAAAAAAAGAAATTTCATTCAAGAAGTTTAACTCTAAACACAAACCTATTTTAATGATAATTTATTAATGTTATTAAAAAATGCCAATAAACCAATAATCGAAAACAGTTAAATTCAACCAAAAAGACGAATTTTCAACCGGAAAAGATGAAATTTCTGTCAAAAGAGATGAATCCCCAAACCAAAAAGATGAGAAAAAAAAGAATTTCCAGCAAAAGAGTTGAATTTTCAGTAAAAAAAATTTTTTTTTAATCGAGAAAAAGAAAGAGTTTCAACGAAATTGCTGAATCTTTAAGCCAAAAAGATGAATTTTTAACCTAGAAGAAAACAAAGAAAAAAATAGTCATCTAAATATTAGTTGAATTTTCAACTGAAAAAGAAAAATTTAAACTAAAAATTAAACAGTTAATTTCTCGGTAAAGAAGTAATTTTTAATAAAAAACCGAATTTTCAACAAAATAATTATATTTTCAATCAGAAAGATGACTTTTCGACCAAAAAGATGAATTTCAAACCTAGAAGATTAATTTTCTACAACAAGAAAAAAAAATTAATTAAGATAACATCTAAAAATGAAATTGTTACATTTACGGATTTTCAACAAAATAGTTTAATGCTTAACCAAAAATCAGATTAATTTTCCACCAAACAAGTGCAATTTTACGCAAAGAAGATTAAGTTTCTACCAAAATGGGTGAATTCTCAATCCAAAAAATATAATTTTTTACCGAAATATTTGAATTTTCAATTAAAAAATATAATTTTTCAACAAAAAATTAGATACGTAGTTAAATTTTAAGTTAAAGAAGATAAATTGAAAAAATAATTATTTTTAGCAAAATAGATAAATATTCAACCAAAGAAATGAATTTTTAACAAGTTAGTTCAAATTTCAAGCAAGTACTTAAATTTTCAACAAAAAGACGAATTTTCAACAAAATAGTTGAATCCTCAACCAAAACAAATGAAATTTCGATCAAACAGTTGCATTTTGAACAAAAAAAATGAGATTTCTACCAACACAACAATTAAATTTTTAATTTGTAAATATAAATTTTCAACAAAAAAGTTAATTGTCAAGCAATAGTTGAATTTTCTACCGGAATAGTTAAATTTTCAACCAAAAAGAATGACTTTTCAATAAAATTGTTCAATATTCAGATAAAAAATAAGTTTTCAACTAAAATATCATATTTTTAACTTGAAAAAAAATGAATTTTTAAATAAATAGTTGAATTTTTAACTAAAAGATTAATTTTCAAACAATAATAGAATAGTTAAATTTTCAGTTATCGAAAATAATTTTCAATAAAAAAAAATTTCAGCAAAAAAGTTCAATTTTAAACCAAAGATATGAATTTTCATCTAAAATTAAAACTACAAATTTTTCAATACAGTAGTTGAATTTTCAAACAGAAAAGATTAATTTTCAACAAAAAATATGAACAGTTGAATTTTTAAATAAAAAATATCAATTTTTATCCCAAAATGAAGAAATAATTTTTTTCCACAAGAAACCGTTAAATTTTAGCATTTGTTTATGCTGCTTGTTATTATAAATTATATATATATATATTTTTTTTTAATTCAGCAACAAAATAATAATTAATTTAATTTTTTTTTCGAAAATTCTCTGATTCAATTGTGTTTTTATTGGCCTCGACAGACATCAAGAGAACCACTTTTTTTCTAATTAATTTCTAAACATATCTTAAAACTGACTCTAATCAAATATCTCTGATAAAATATGTTCGAAAAATAACCTTGACGCCTGTAACAAACAAGATAATAACCATAAGATATATTTGCATCATAATTAAATTGAGCGCTAAAAAATTTACTAATTAGATTGTTAACGGAATTCTTCATTAGAACATTAATTGTTTTTTCTCTAATCAGAAACGATTCGGATTTTGTCTACTCTCGTCTTATTTTTGGCCGTTATTCAGAATTCTATTGGTGAATATAATAATATAATATATTTATAATTTTAGGTACATTTTTTCTTTCAAATTTTATTTAACTCTTTCCAAAATAATTATGATTTTTTATCTAAATTTATTCCGGGGGAATCCAGAATGTGTTTGATAAAAAAATGGGATTCCATATGGTACGATGCGGACGTGGCTTATGAGGAATAAATTGGAATATCTCACGTAAGAAAAATTTTCACTGAAAAAAAAACGAAAAAATTAAAAGATATTACAACTTGGTACCAATTAAATTACCAACACGAAAATATGGATTTTTAACAAAAAAGTTAGTTAGCAACCAAACAGTTGCATTTTCTAGAAAAATAATTGATTTTTCAACTGAAAAAAGTATTTTTTCAACCAAAAATAAAATAGTTGAATTTCAGTTAAATAAATGCATTTTTGAATAAAATTATACATTTTCAAAAAAGAAATTGAATTTTCAGGGTTGGTATACATACTATAGTTTTATAACGAGATATACACACTGGGTTAGGTTCACCCGGCAAACTTTAACAGCTCATATCTTCGTTCCTAATTGAACAATTTACCCTCCTTTTTTCTGGTTTATATAGAGAAAATCCTTTAAGATTGAACAGTATGGATTAGAAAATGCTGAATATGAAAAAACGTATACATATTTTTAAATACACAAAGACATTTTTAAAATTTTTGTGAAAAAATCACGTTTTTTCTAAAAGGCTGCTGTTGACATAAAAATGAAGCTAAATAGGCTCAAATACTGATGAATGGAAAGTTCAAGATTTGTACTTCAAAACTGTGTTTTCAGTTTTTCCATATGTTCTGACAAATATATTTGTTTAGTGATTCGAAAGTAGCCTGAGCACATTGCTCATTTTTTGCAGTGTGCTCCTTACAGATAAGTTTTTCACATTTCAATCATTTATAAACACGGCCAATTTTCACACGCGTAAGCTTTTTGATGAAGTAGCTGCAAAAAAAAAACAATTTTTATTGATATTTTGAATAAAAGAATATCACAGCATGGTGAGACGCACGTGAGTGTAAATTAGTCAGCAGATTTACTTGCATGTAGATTTGTCTTTTTTTCTGGATTTTGTAACACCATATACACACTGGGCAAAAAATACCGAAGAGAAAGTGTCGAAGAGCGTCCTTCGGCAGTTTTCGAGACTCTGAAGCTGGTAAGGCAGCTCTGCGTATTACTGGCCCATAAGTTTTTCCCCACCTGGGAATAGGCCCCCACTTCTTCTTGTTTCGAAATAACAGATTTTGCAATATCGCGCTGGGTTAGCGTAACCCATTGTGTATACCTAGGGTTAATGAAATGAGCTCAGGTACTTCTCTCTATCGAAGAGAAAAATATGCCAGAAGAGAAAATTAAAATGCGACGTGACATGCCGGAGGAGAATACATAATAAAAATTGAATCCTCTGTTTCTTGTTACAGATTTAAGTTCACCGTTTGAGTGTTTGCCTAATGGCGAGCCCATTCCTGGTATTCCTCGTTCCGGACCTTCTGATTTTCCTGGGAGACATCATTTTCCTGCAGCGTCTCTTTCTCCTGCTATACCTCCGAGTTCTCCGGTCACCTCTTCTCCTCCTGCCATACTTTCTCTTCGCAGCAGGTCCAGGTCTCCTCCTGCCATACGTTCTTCTACAGGCTTACTTGGAATTGAACATGATCGAATTAAATTTGTTCGGCTCATTCCCAGAAAGAATACGGACCGACATTTCGAAATTCGAAGATATACTTTTCCTCGCGATGAAGCAATTCACTTGAAAGGAGAATATCAGATCCGTCTGCCCATGCCAACCGATGAACAAAATGTATTATCAGCGCCAAATGGAGACGTCTTCGCAATGTTCCAGGGTAATAGAGCACTTCGTGCGATATATACAAACAGAATTAAATCTGGATATTCGATTGAAAAACGAGTGAAAATTAACATGAACAGTGGCCTGATTCAAGATATGACCCTAGACGAAATCAGGGAATGTCCTACAAGCAAGAATCGCCCAATCGCAAAGAATTTTGCGGAAGTATTTTTCAAAGACTCTCATACCCACCATTAATTTTATTGAGGAAAATATGCAAAAAAGCGTCGCTTATACGTGAGTGGCGTGGCCTATCTTGCACCCCGGAGGTGGAGGGGATACACCCCCACCTCTGAGCCACTAGTTACGCCACGCCACTCACTTATAAGCGACGCCGCGCCGCCGAAGCTTGTTTCGGCGGAACTGCGCTCTATGACGGTCTAGAATTTTTTCTCGCTCAACGACGTTGGCTTCCGGATACTTTTTTAACAAGTTTGGAATATTTATTTTTAAAGCATATATTCTTATGAAAAATTATATTGGGCATATTTATATTTAAATTGGGCAACTTCATGCTAAAATATTCTTGTTGCTCTGTAGGCAATGCATCAGGTAGAAATGTATAACTTTTCTTTAAATAAAAATGATTACTAGTTATTTGAACTCCCAGTAATGCAATAACTATTGCATTTTCGAATAATTCCTTAATATAAATTTTTTGCTGCATTTTTAATTTATTGACCAATAAAGTGACTAATTTTAATGTTTTTTTTTTCTTTTTTGAAGTGATTCTACATATTTATCTGGTTCTCTTTTCCACTTCTAAAAAATTTGCAATTTTCTAGGACCAACAGAAAATGTTTTAGAAAACCTAAAAAAAAACTTTTTTTAAAAAACAAAAATAGAATATCTAAATATTCAATAAGGAAAATTAATTTTCAACAAAAAAAAAGGAATTTTAAACAGATTAGTTGAATTTTCAACTCGAAATGAATTTTCAAGAATCGTTAACCAATCAATTTAATTTTAATGAATTAATTCAACTTTCAACCCAGTAATTGAATTTTCAACAAAAAAGATTAATTTTCAACAAAAAATGGAATAGTTAAACATTCAATTAGGAAAATTAATTTTCAACCAAAAAGAGAAATTTTGAACAAATTAGTCGAACTTCAATCCATAAATACTTTTCAGCCAAAGTAGAAAAACATTCTCAACATATTAGTTCAAATTTTCACCAAAAAGGATCAATTTTCAACCAAAAAATTTAATTTTAATGAATTAATTCAACTTTTAACCCAGTAATTAGATTTTCAACAACAAGAGATTAATTTTCAACCAAAAATAAACAAGTTAAATATTCAATTAGGAAAATTTATTTTAAACAAAAACAAAAAAAAATTTGGAACAAATTAGTTAAATTTTCTACCAAGAAATATTTTTCTGTCAAGAAAGAAAAACAGTTCCAACCTAATAGTTCAATTTTTCACTGAAAAAGATCAATTAAAAAAAAAGAATTTTAAACAAATTTGTTGATTTTTCAACTAGAAATGAATTTTCAACAAAAAATGTAATGGTTGATATTTCAATAAAAAAAATATTCCAAATTTCAAATCAATAACAGTAGGATTCAACCCAAAAAAGATAAATTTGCAACACAGCAGTTGAATTTTCAATTCAAAAATATCAAGTTTCAACGAAAAAGTTAGTTTTCGAGCAATAGTTGAAATATCTACCAAAATAGTTGAATTTTCAATAAAAACTGGAACAGTTAAATTTTTAGTTATCCAAAATAACTTTCAACAAAACAAATTTTTAGCAAAAAGTTAAATTTTAAAATATTTGAATTTTCAATTAAGAAAAATAATTTGAAAAAAAATAATTTTAAACAAATTAATTGAATTTTCAACCAGAGACAAATTCTCAACACAACAGTTAAATTTTTAATTTGGAAATATAAATTTTCAATAGAACAGTTAATTTTTAAGCAATAGTTGAATTTTCCACCAGAATAGTTAAATTTTCAACCAAAAAGAATGACTCTTTAACAAAATTGTTTAACTTTCGAAAAAATACATGAATTTCAACCAAATATTCACAAATAATTACAACAGAAAAGATTGATTTTCAACAACAAAAATGTGATAGTTGATAGTAAAGAACAATTATTTTAATTTTTAATAAAGAATTGTTTTATTTTAATTCAAAGACAGTTAAATTTGAAAAAAAACGAGTTTCCAACAAAATACATCAACTTTCAACTAAAAGAGGTAAATTTTTAACCAGCAATGGAATAGTTAAATTTTCAATTTAAAAACTCGATTTTCAACTAAAAAATGTAAACAGTTGAATTTTGAAATAAAAAATATCAATCTTCAACCCAAAATAAAAAAAAAAATTTTTTCCGCAAAAAAAATTTGAATTTTAGCATTTATTTATGCTGCTTGTTATTATAAATAATCATTATTTATTGAATCTTCATTTATTAGTTAATTCAGTAGCAAAATATCTTGATAGAATATCATTATTACTATATTTGTTATAAAAAAGGATTTTATTTACTTTAAATTTGGTTCAAGTCAATTTAACAAATTTTAGATAAAAAAATCACTATTTTAACAGTGAAGCACTAGAGTAAAAATTTGTGTAATAATGGTTTATAACGTTTAAGTCAAAACTGTAATAATTTTTTTTCAAATTCATTTTTCAGATTCTGACTTACATATATCTCTTCCAAAATCTCCTGTTTGAAATTCGATGAGTAAAATTTCTTACCGAAGTTTGCTAATATTTCATAGGCAGTAATTGAAGCTTACCTGAAAAAGAAAAAAAATACTTCATAAGAAATTTTTGGATATTGAATCCAAATAATTTGTTCGATCAACAAATTTAATGAATTTCATGAATTGAACTGTATAGATCGAAATGATTGCAGTGAAGATTTTTAAAAAATAAAATCCTTTAAGTATGCTTAATTTTATCAATTTTTACTATAACTAATTTTTTACACCAGTGGCTTTTGTGTTTCAAATGCCTTGAAACAAATTTAAACAGAAATATAAAATTGTGACGCTACCGTGGCCGTGCGGTTTCACGGACCGCACGTCTATACTTGAAGGTTATAATTTGTTTTCGAAAATTCTCTGATCCAATTTTTTTTTTATTGGCCAAAATTTAATCAGCCTCTGTTTAAAAAAATGAGCTTTAAAATCGGTAAAAAATACCTCTGCAATTTTTGTTACGAAAGATAACCTTGACGCCTGCAATAAACAAGATGAAAATTATAAGATATATGAGCACTATAATCTAATTAAGTGCTAGAATATTCACTAGCTAGACTGTTAACGCAATTCTTCATTAATACATTAATTGCTTTCTTTCTCTAATCAGAAACGATGCGGATTTTTTCTACTCTCGTCTTATTTTTGGCAATTATCCAGAATTCTATTGGTGAATATAATAATATAACATATTTATAATTTTGAGTACATTTTTTTAAGCTATAGAAAAATTAAAGGCCAGAATGTGTCTGATAAAAAAACGGGATTCCATATGGTGCCATGTGTGGACGTGGCACGTATGGTATACTCCTAATGGATAACATAGTCACACAAAAAAAAGTTTCGTGATCTGGGGACGCCACATACGTTTTCCTATTTTCTATTTCCTATTTCCTATCCTATTTTCATATTCTTACAATTGACGTGATCCAACTTCAACTCACTCACAGCCTGACTTTACTTTCATATTCCTTCACATGTTGGCTCACCGCCCTCCCGGCTTCTCCAATATAGACTTTCCCACAAAAACAAGGGATTTTATATACTCTCTGATCCGATGTCGATACAAAAAAATAGTGTTTTACGATGCAGGGATTAAAATCCCCAGTATCGGCGTCCGGTCAGTAAGTATATAAAATCCCTTGTTTTTGTGGAAAAGTCTATATTGGACAAACCGCGAGGGCGGTGAGCCAACGTGTGAAGAAACCTGAAGTAAAGTCAGGCTTAAACATTTCACGCAATCAACACTAGCTGAGAATCATTAAAAACAGCACATAGCATTTCATTTGACAAAACTACCGTCATCGCGATGGAATATAAGAGTCATATAAGGCCAAGTCAGGTTAAGTGAGTTTAGGTTAGGTTAGGTGAGTTGAAGTTAGGTCACGTCAATTGTAAGAATGAGACTCTGTTTGGGATCAATTGTGACACCTTATTCGCATTCAGTGCATCGAAACCCATAAGAATTGATATGCCTATCACCCAGAACAGGAAATACTTATTTTTTCAAGTTTTTTAAGGTTAGGGTAAAACGCTGACGTGTGGGGCAAATTCTGACATAGGATTCTGATTTAGCGCGTCAAAATCTCAGGAAAACATGTCGCCTCCCCAGATCACGACACTTTTTTTATGCGGTTGTGTAATCCAAAAATTACGTAAGAGGATTTGGGGGCGGGAGGGTTTAGTCAAATCTTATTTTTTCTTATAAGGAAAGAATTGGAAAATCTTATGTAAGAAAAATTTTCACTTAAAAAAAAAACGAAAATATTAAAATAAATTGCAACTTAGAAGAAAGTCCAGCAGAAATTCGATCTATTTAAACAAAAAATAATTGCATCTTGAAGAAAATGCGTAATTGACACAATCAAAATTGAATCCCTTCTTTCTTGTTGTAGATTCAAGTTCACAGTTTGAATGTTTGCCTAATGGCGAGCCTATTCCTACTAGTCCTCGTTCCAGACCTTCTTATTCTCCTGGCAGGTCTTCTCCTGCTGGGCCTATGCCTGGTGGACCTTCTTATTCTCCCGGCAGATATAATTCTCTTGGAACGTCTCCTCCTGATTCCGGATCGCATTCTCTGGGGTTTCCAGTCAGGTGTTCTCCTCCTGCTGGGCCTTCTCTTCGTGCCAGGTCCAGATCTCCTCCTGTCAGGCCCAGATCTCCTCCTGCCAGGTCCAGATCTCCTCCTGCCAGATCCAGATCTCCTCCTGCCAGAAATTCTTCTGTACGCGTACTTGGATTTGAACTAGGACAACTTAGATTTATCCGGCTCATACCCAATACAAATCCGAACCGGCGATTCGAAATTAAAAGACACACTTTTCCTCCCGAACAACTGATTCGATTGAAAGGAAAACGTAATATCCTTGTGCCAATGCCAACCGAAAAACAAAATGTATTAACAACTTCCACTGGTGATGTCTTGGCAATATTCCGTGGTGATACAGAACTTCGTGGGATGTATACAATAAGACATGACTTTGGACGTTCGTCTGAAAGAAGGGTGAAAGTAAATATGAACAGTGGTGCGATTGAAGATATGACTCACGAAGAAATCAGAGAATCTCCGACAAGCAAGAATCTTCCCATCTCTCAGAATTTTAAAACAATAAGTGTGGGCGACGATTATCTACCACATTAATTTATTGCGAAGAAAAAATGCAAATCTAAAACGTGGAATTGTTTGTGATCTGAAGTAGGACCAACATGCTTCAAGTGGCTAGTAATTGAGGGGTCACATTATATAACGAACATTTTTTCTTTGCATCAAAGAGATGTAGTTTTTGCCAGTTCCAAAGTAAACCCGAAGCCATGTTTTTCAGAGGAGAAATTTCTTGTCTGTTTTACTTCAACAGAATTACATGTAAAAATAATAAAAGCTGACATTGTTTTCTAATTGGCCTCGGCAGCCCTCTTCGAAATTAAATTTGTATCAGTATGAAAAAATTAAATTCAAAATGGATGAAGAAATACGACATCTGGAATTTTTTGAACCCCAGTACCTCCTTTCGCTGCACTGTGCGACGAAACTTTCGTTTCAAGCCATCTTTTTTCTGATTAATTCCTAAAACATTTTATCAAAAAGGCTAAATTCATCTTTACAATTCTTTCAACATATTCTGTAGAATTTATATTGTTTGTTCAAAACTGACTAATTAAGTATCTCTGATTATCTTTGAAGGATTACCTTGACGCCTACGATTAAGGAGATAACTATAAGATATATGTGCTTAATGATTAAATGAAGCGCAAGAATATTCACTAGTTACATTCTTAACCAAATTCCTAATTAACATAATTATTGGGGGTTTTCCTCTGCTTAGAAAAGATGAGGATTGTTTCTATTCTTCCCTTATTTTTGGCGGTTATCCAGAATTCTATTGGTAAATATTTTTTTAACTCTACAGAAAACAGAATGTTTGCGAATTAATTCACATTCCATCCCAATTAATATTTTCTTTCGAACTTTATTAAAGTTCTTCCAAAATGAGTACGAATATTTATCAGAATTACGCTATTTCGGTTACTTCACTGCTTCGGAACTTTTTCTCCTAGAAACAAAGTTTGGGATTTGATGCGGGCAGAAATCTGACAATCCTTTTTTGTCCGCCTGCATAAAATCTTACGAATCCTGTTAATAAATTGAGGTTATGTACTTCTCTCTACAGAAGAGAAAAATATGCTGGAAGATAAAAATGTGGCGAGATAAGCCGGAGCAGAATACAGAATCAAAATTAAATTCTCTCTTTCTTGTTACAGATTTAAGTTCACAATTTGAGTGTTTGCCTAATGGGGAACCTATTCCTGGTGTTCCTCGTTCCGGATCTTCTGATTCTCCTAGCCGACATCATTCTCCTGCAGTGTCTCTTCCTCCTGCTAGACCTCCGGCTTTTCCGGTCACCTCTTCTCCCCCTGCCATACTTTCTCATCGTGAGAGGTCCAGGTCTCCTCTTGCCAGATCTTCTTCATCACGCGTACTCGGATTCGAACTTGAACAACTGAGATTTGTTTGGCTCAGTCCCAACATAAATCCGAACAGGGTTTTTGAAATTCGAAGATACACCTTTCCTCGTGATAAACCAATTCACTTGAAAGGAGAATATCAGGTCCATTTGCCCATGCTAACCGGAGAACAAAATGTATTATCAGCGTCAAATGGTGACGTCTTTGCAATATTCCTGGGTAATAGAGAACTTCGTGGGATATATACAATGAGAGATAACTTTGGACGTCCATCTGAAAGGAGGGTGAAAGTAAACATGGACAGTGGTGCGATTGAAGATATGACTCAAGAGGAAATTATGGAATCTCCCACAAGCAAGAATCGTCCAATCTCAAAGAATTTTAGAACAATATTGGTAGCCGACTCTCATTCACGTTATTAATTTGATTTAAAAAAAATGTGAAACTGAAATATGATATTTTATGTAATCCGAAGTAGGATCAAAATGTGATCATTACTGGTTATCCTCAATTCTATTGAAGAATATAAAAATGTAATATATTCATAATTTTGAGCACATTTTCTCAAGCTTTACCGAGATAAAAAATTTGGCTACATTTGTACTACATACACTTCTAATAGTACGTGATTGCAGCTACTTAGTTCAATTCCTGTTAGCAAAATGAGGTTAGGCACTTCTCTCTGCGGAAGGAAATACACAACGATAATTGAATTCACTGTTCTGTTGTGGATTTTATTTCAAAGTTCAAGTGTTTACCTAACGATGACCTTCATATTCTCCTGACAGACATCCTTCTCCTGGAACGTCTCTTCCTGCTTCCGGATCTCATTCTCCGGGGTTTCCAGTCAGGTCTTCTCCTCTAGCTGGACCTTCTCTTCGTGCCAGGTCCAGATCTCCTCCTGTCAGGTCCAGATCTCCTCCTGCCAGGTCCAGATCTCCTCCTGTCAGATCCAGATCTCCTCCTGCCAGAAATTCTTCTCCACGCGTACTTGGATTTGAACTTGGACAACTTAGAGTTATTCGGCTCATACCCAACACGAATCCGAACCGGCGATTCGAAATTAGAAGATACACTTTTCCTCCCAAAAAATTAATTTGATTGAGAGGGAAACATAATATCCTTGTGCCAATGCCAACCGAAGAACAAAGGGTATTAACAACTTCCACTGGTGACGTCTTGGCAATATTTTGTGGTAATCGAGAACTTCGTGCGATATATGCAATAAGATATTACTTCGGAGATACGAGTGCAAAACGGGTAAAAAAAAAACATTATCAGTGGCGCGATTGAAGATATGACCCTAGAAGAAATTAGGGAATGCCCCACAAGCAAGAATCGTCCCATCTGGCAAAATTGTTCAAAAACAAGGGTAGGCAAATCCAATTCACGCGATTAATATAATTTAAGAAAGAATGCAAAACCAAAATGTATTTGAAGTAAACCCGGTAAAATGTTTTTTAGACATTTAAAAAAACGGGTTTTTCGGGTTTACTTCGAAAACGGCAAAAATTATTGTTATCACGTGATACTTTCAAAATATTCATATTTTGACTGTATTTTTGCATTAATAAAAGTTTTAGAATCACAACATAAGCGAAATATCTGTCAAGAAACATGTGGGTTCAATATTTTTGGTACAATTCATTCACCAATAAAGCGATTAATTTAATTTCTTTTTCTTCTAGAAGTGATTCTGCAGATTTTTCTAGTTCCAACTCCCACTTTTAGAAGATTTACAACTTCCTAGAACCAACAGGGAAAGTTTCCGAGAACGTTGAATTTTCGATGAACTTTCCACTGAAAATGGGAAAGCTGAATTTTCAATTGGAAATGATAATTTTCAACTGGAAAAAATTAATATTTGAATATACAAGGGAAGAGATGCGTTTTTAACTAAAATTATGAATCTTCAACCATAATCGGACGTCAGCACAGTTTTATTTTATAAATACGCAAACTTTGCGTAATTTTTCTTCACAGTGTTGAAATCTGTCTTAGCAGGAAAACACGTTCATCATAAATTTAGCCAGTCATACAGGCTTTAAAACAAATATTGTCTTTTAGATATTAAATGATAATAATAATTGATAATTTATTTCTAACGTGATGCCGAGCCGGCGATTCGAAACTAAAGGATACACTTTTCCTCCTGATAAACCAATTTTCTATATCAGAACGCAAATCGGGTGAAAATGAACATACGCATTGGCATGATTGAAGATATGACTGAAGGAGAAATCAATGAAACACCCTTAGGAAAAAAACGCATTGTGAACTTAGGAAAACAACATGGCATAAATAATTAAAAGAATATAACTAACACATTTTCATTTGAATGTTACATTTTGAATCGAAATTTTTGACAAATTTTAAATAAAGCCATGAGTACTTGAAATTCAAAAAAGCGCTTTTCTCAAATGTTTATATCATAAAATTCAAAATAAAATGTTCAAAAGAATGCAGGTAAGCTGTCTATTCCTTCAGAAAGAGTCCTGTTCCAACTCAAAATTATAATTCTTTTCCTAACTTTCTAGTCAACGTCAAAAGTATAATCTTTCTTTTAGAAAATTCCGTTTTCAAATTTCGAATGACATATCTCTTCTGAAATCTCCCCTTCCAAATTCAAAAACTAAAATTTCTTACCAAAATGTTTGCTAGTATTTCATAAACAGTAGCTGAAGCTTACCTGAAACAGAAAAGAAAATACTTCATTAGTTATGAAGTTACAAATAGTTATTCTAGTTACAAATTCTCTGTTCAAAGTTGGGATAACATTAATTTTGTCGGAAATAACAAAATAAAAAGTTTCTATGTTCAGAAATGCGATGTAAGCAAATTAATTTTTAATAATTATTTATAATAATGACGAATGTTCTCGTTCAAGTCTCGGCCATGCCCAATAATTATTTTACATAACTCAAGGACGAAAGCATTATAAATTCTGCAGTTAAAGACCGAGAATGTGAAAGGATGAGGTTCATTTTTCTAATTTCAACATATTTTACAGAATTTACATTAGATTTAAAAGGCATTAAATGGCCCGTTAGAGTAGACACGATATAAATTTTCATTGCAAACGACGGATTTCGCTAATAAGTAAAAGATTATATAAATTTCGATATAAATTTCAGCGAATTTACTGATTGGGTATTTTCCTAAAACTGACTCTGACGAAATGTAAATATCTGAGAACATGATTGACGCCTGCAGTCTTCGAGATAACGATTATACGATATATTAGATAACCTGAAGAAAAACTCGAACATTCATTGGTTACATTGTTCATAAAATTCTCCATTAATACATCAATAAATTGATCCCCTGATTAGGAAAAATGAGGATTGTTTCTACTATCGTCTTATCCTCAGCAGTTATCCTCTATTCTATTGGTGAATATAATAATATAAAATATCTATAATTATAAGTGCATTTTTTCAAAGCACAGAATTTTTGCGATTCGATTTACATTCTATCCCGATTGCTATTTTCTTTGAATCCAGAATGTGTGTTAAAAAAATGGAATTCGAAAAGTGTACCATATGTGCACGTTGCACATATGGTACATATCAATGGGTCAGACACAAATTGCCTAAGATAATTTGGGTAGGACCGCAGAATTTTTGAATCAAAATTTCAACAAAATTTTTAATAAAAAAAAGTTTAATATATTTACAAAAAGGAAAAAATTTTGGGGAAAAAATAACTTCCAACCCAAAACAGTTGACACATTTTTGGCCTAGCAGAAGGTATTTCTGATATAACAACATACGTTGTCCACTTAAAGAAAAATTAGAGTTCAAGTATTGCCTTCCCTAGGTCAATTCCAAAAAGTTCATGCATTCATCTCCAGCAACGTGTGCCAGGATAAAAAAATATTGTGTAAGTAACTTCATTTCGTCAACCAGAGTACGTTATTTTGGTTCCTTCGGTTTTCCAAAACGTTTCCTTCTGGAAAAGAGTTTAGGATTTCAAGAAATGAGCTTAGGTACGTAGGTGGAGAATAAACAAAGAAAATTTAATCGCCCTGTTCTTGTTGCAGGGTTGAGTTCGCAGTTTGATTGTTTACCAAATGGCGAGCCTATTCCCGGTGTTCCTAGTTGCAGACCTTCTAATTTCCTGGACATACATCC
Organism: Andricus quercusramuli; assembly: GCA_932178445.1. Taxonomy (NCBI): domain Eukaryota; kingdom Metazoa; phylum Arthropoda; class Insecta; order Hymenoptera; family Cynipidae; genus Andricus; species Andricus quercusramuli. The sequence continues at coordinate 18,495 of CAKNXH010063220.1, forward strand.
TGTTCCTGAAAGGCCTCATTCTCCTGCCAGACCTCATTTTCCGGTTTCTCTAGGCAGGTATTCTCCTCCTGCCAGGCCTATTCCTGGTGCTCATCTTGCTGCTTCCGGATCTCATTCTCCAGGTTCTCCACCCAGATCTCATCCTCCTCCCGGGCCTGCTCTTCATGGAAGATCCAGGTCTCCTTCTGACAGGCATTCTTCTTCAGGTGTTCTTGGATTTGGACTTGAACAACTTAGATTTATTCGGCTTATACCCAACACAAATCCAAACCAGCGTTTCGAAGTTCGAAGATATACTTTTCCTCCCGAAAAACCGATTCGATTGAGAGGAAAACATAAGCTCCTTGTGCCAATGCCAACCGAAGAACAAAATGTATTATCAACATTTAATGGTGACGTCTTAGCAATGTTCCAGGCTAATAGAGAACTTCGTGCGATATATTTGAGAAGAATTTACTTTGGACATCCGACTGAAAAACGGGTGAAAATCAACATCGACAGTGGCGCAATCGAAGATATGACCCCAGAAGAAGCGGGGGAATGTCCCACAAGCAGGAATCGCCCAGTCTCAAAGAATTTCAAAACATTATTGGTCGGCAACTTTCATCAACAAGATTGAATTGATTCTGTTTTGAATGCAAAACTAAGATATTATATTTCTTGTGACCCAAAGTAGGGTCAGCATGTTACAAATAGCTAGCAATTGGGGCAATTTCGAATATTAATTTTCAAAGCACATATTCTTATGCCCTAGTTTATAATATACACCTGTATATTATTTAATTAACGATGGTTTTATCTGGAAGGCTAGATCGATCGAATATTCTGCATTTCAAGAATTACGTTTTTAACTCTTCTTTACTCAACGCATAGAATTTCGAATTTATTTCGTCTGGATTATTATGTAGAATTGTGAAATGAGATATGATTGTTTAAACTGTATAATCATAGGAATAAAGTTATAGCCTGCAGACGACTTTTTGTGGACCATTTTTTCTTTTCTTTTTATACACTCGTTATTAGTGAATCAGAGTAATTAATTCTTAAGATAAAGATATTATATAGCTGAATTACGAATGTTGGAACTCTGAATACTTATGACATCACACAGCTAACTCAAATATATGAGAATCCTTGAATCATGGTTACAGTTGGCTAATTAAAAAAACAAAAAATTACTTCCTTCGAATATATATTTTAGTTCTATTGTTTAGATTTTCCAGTATTGTTCTACTGAACTAAAGATTCTTTTCTGTGTAGAATGGAAATTTTTGAAAAAAAATGTTATTCTGATTTAGAAGAAGAGAATGTGAAAATAATCCCTGCTTCAAGTCAAAGTTCCTCACAATTTGAAATGCCCCTCTTCCAAATTTTGAAAAAAAGAATTCATTTCTCAATCAACTTTAAAAATCTTTTGAAATAATTCAAATCTTTTAAACTCTGTTAACAATATAAATTTCCCATGTAAGCATTGAATCTCCCTAACGCGTAGAATGTCACATAAATCAATTATATCAGTTTTAACTCATTAAGTGAGATCATTTTTTCCTCGCAAATTACTGACGAAATTTAAGTATCTGATAAAGAAAGACTTGACGCCGGCAATCTAAGAGATAACGACTAAATGATATACTACATAATGTGTTGAAGTACTCGCATGTTCATTAGCTACAGTTTTAATAAAATTTTTCACTCATACATTAATCAGTTTTTCTTCTTACTATAAAATATGAGGATCGTTTCCACTCTTGTCTTATCCCTGGCGGTGATACTGGATTTCATTGGTGAATATAAATAAATAATACATCTATAATTTTAGGAACAATTCGTAAGCCTTACACAAATCGAAATCAGGGCGATTTAATGAAGATTCTATTCCTATTGCTATTTATTTAAAACTGCATTTGAGTTTCTCCAAAATGAATTCAAGCCATATTCCAACATGTTCAAAAATTTGTCTCCAGAAAAATATGCCAGAATAGATAATTAGAACCCGCGTCCATTGAGTACCTGACCTTATTTTGTCAACGAGAATAGGTTTTTTCGGTTACTTTGGTGTTTTGGTACATTTCCTCATGGAAAACAGATTTGGGATTTGACCCGGGGAGAAATGCAAAAATCACTTTTTGCCCTCCTTTATAAAAATCTGTTGATACTTCTAGACGAAGCGAAGAGAATAAATAAGAAAAATTTAATCCTTTATTTCTTGTTCCAGAGCTGAGTTCACAGATCGATGGCTCACCTAATGGCGAGCCTATTTCTTGTGTTCCTCATGCCGGACCATCTTTTTCTCCCGATAAACTTCATTCTCCTGGAAAGTCTATTTTTCCTGCGATTCCTGATTCTCAAAATTCTGTGTTCTGGTCCTCTTCTCCTGTCGAGCCTCGAAGTCATATTCGTGAAAGGTCCAGGTCTCCTCCTGCCAGACCTCAATTTTCGGTCAGGTCTTCTCCAGCTGAGCCTCCTTCCCGTGCCAGGCCCAATCCTCCTGCCACGCAATCCTCTTCACGCGTTCTTGGATTTAGAAAGGAACAATTTAAATTTGTTCGAATTATTCCTGACCTGAATTCGAACCGGCAATTTGAAATTCGAAGATACACTTTTCCTCCCGAGAAACCAATTCGATTGAGAGGAAAACATAATGTCCTTATACCAATGCCAGCCGAGGAACAAAATGTATTATCTATGTCCAATGGTGACATCTTGGCAATATTCGAGGGTAATAGAAAACTTCGTGCGATGTTTACAGTAAGATGTCTCTTCGGATCTCGCAATGAAAAACGGGTGAAAATCAACATGTATAGTGGCGCGATTGAAGATATGACCCTAGAAGAAATCAAGGAATGCCCTACAAGCAAAAATCGTCCGATCTCAAAAAATTTCAAAATATTATATGTGAAGAAGGACTAAAATGTTATTAGTAACTCAACTTTGAGGGGCCGCAGTCTATGACCGTTCAGACACTTTTCTAACAAGTTTAGAATATTAATTTTAAGTGTAGATATTCTTACAGGAAATTTAATTGCGCATCTTCTTGCTGTAAACAAACAAGTGAAAAATGACAAAAAAATGGCCGAAACGGAAAAAACTTTTTGGTCTACAGAAAAACGATGCGAAATCAAATTTCTTAATAGATATACGTACCTTTAAAAAGGAAATTCGAAATTAACGGTTATACGAAATCATGGCTTATCTCCGGATAATGCAATAAATAATGCATTTTTAAATAATTTCCTAGTATACATTATTTGATTGTATTTTAAGCATTTTGATAAACGTGGGAAAATTGTGGAATAAGCGAAATATCTGTAATGAACATGAAAAATGTGTAAGACATTGAATTTTCAACCAACAATGAAACAGTTAGATTTTCAGTTCGAAATAATAATTTTCAAAAAAAAAAGAATTTTGCATCTAAAAGAGATCAATTTTTAACTGAGTTTTGTATGAGTAATTTCTAAAACATTTCCGTGAATTTAATGCTGTCTTGAACAGGTAATGTTTGACATGGAAGAGAAAATTCATAATATAATTTATACCTGAAACAGGAAATTTCCATCAAGAATCGAATTGGACTTGGACATCAGTTTGAACAAATTTAAAAGCTGGCTCTAATGAAATGTAAATATCTGCCAAGGACAATCATCACGCCTCTCATTTATAAGATAACGAATATACAATACATTTATTATTTAATCTAATGAAGCACTAGAGTATTCATTACTTACATTATTAATTAGTTTTTTTTATCAAAACAATGATTAGTTGGTCCTCTGATCAGAAAATATGAAGATTGTTTCTACTCTCGTCTTATACTTGGCGCTTATCTTCAATTCTATTGGTGAATATAATAATGTTATTGTGTCCATAACAGTACGTACGTTTTTTTAAGCTACACACAAATCAGAATTTGTGTAATTTATTCTGAATCATATCCCGAATTATATTTCATTTTATTCTGGCAAAATATGCCAGAATAGGTCAATGAAGTACGCGCCTGTTGAGTAACGAATTTTGTTAATGAGAGTACACTATTTCAGTTAGTTCAGTGATTTGGCACTTTTTCTCCTGGAAGAAGGGTTTGGGATTTGACACGGGGAGGAATATAAGAATTCTCTTTTGCCCTTCTGCATAAAATTTTGCGATTCCTGTTGACAAAATTAAGATTTGGTACTCCTTCCTCTGGCTGAGAAAATATGCAAAAAGAAAATAAACAAGGAAAGATCAATCCTTTTTTTCTTGCAGAGTTGAGTTCACAATTTGATTGCTTGCCTAATGGGGAACCTATTCCTGGTGTTTCTCGTTCCGGATCTTCTCTTTCTCCAGACAGACATTCTCTTGGAAGATCTCTTTCTCCAGACAGACATTCTCCTGGAACGTCTCTTTATCCTACCAGACCTTATTTTCCAGTTTCTTCGGTCAATACTTCTCCTCCTGCCAAGCCAAGCGTTCGTGCCAGGTCCAGGTCTCCTCCTGCCATACCTTCTTCTTTACGCGTGCTCGGATTCAAACTTGAACAACTGAGATTTGTTCGGCTCAGTCCCAACATAAATCCGAACAGACTTTTTGAAATTCGAAGATACAAGTTTCCTCGCGATAAACCAATTCACTTGAGAGGAGTCAACAGGGCCATACTGCCCATACCAACTGGAGAACAAAATGTATTATCGACGCCCAATGGTGACGTTTTTGCAATAGTCGAGGGTGGTAGAGAGCTTCGTGGGATATATACAATAAATGATTCCTATGGTTATCACAGTGAAAAACGGGTGAAAATAAATATGGACAGTAGCGTGATGGAAATTATGTCCCTCGAAGAATCTGAAGAATGTCCCACAAGCAAGAATCGTCCAATCTCAAAGAATTTCAAAAGAATAATTTTAGATGGCTTTCACCCAGAACCTTCAATTTAATTCAGGAAAAACTGCAAAACTAAAATAATTGAGAGGCCGCATTCTATGATCGTCTGGAAATTTTTCTGGCCCGACGGCGTTAGTCCCTCAACACTTTTCAAACAAGTTTTAGATATTAATTTCAAAAGTCCACATTCTTATACAAAAATAATTGCTCATCTTTTTTCGATGAACACAAAGATGTAGGTTTTTACTTTACAAAGTAAACAATCAATCAATGTGGGAAAATTAAAAAAGTAAGCGAAATATATGTAAGGAAAAATGGATGTTCAATATTTCTGGTAAAATTTATTCACCAATAAAGTGATTAACTTTATTTAATTTTTTGTTCTTTCTAAAAGTGATTCTACAGATTTACCCAGTTCCAACCGCCATTTCTAGAAGATTTACAGCTTCCCAGGACCAACAGAAAATAATTTATAAAACGTTAAATTTTAAAAAAATAGTTGAGTTGTTAACAGAAAATATAACTGTTAGATTTTCAGTTAAAAATAATATTTTAGAAGTAAAAAAAGTGAATTTTCGCCAAAACAAGATAGAATGCAAGCCAAATTATCAGTTTCAAAAAATCATTTTCAATTATTTTCATTCATTTGAATTCAATTATTCAGGGAATAATTTAGAGGAATAAAATCAAGAAATTACGTAAAGAATTACAATTATCCTGACTATGAACAAGAACTTAAAAAAAAAGGATTACATTTCTATGTCGCGACATCGAATTCCAGTAAAGAAATTTATTTTTGAGTTTAGGGCAAAAAATTCTTTTGAAAATTGCAAATATTATTAGCATATTATAATTCAGACTTGGAACAGGGGATTTCCTTCAAGAATTATAATTTTCATTCAATTTAGAAATGTCTCAGAATCTTTACAAAGCGTTTGAGATCATTCAAATCATTTCAACTCTTCCAACTATTTATACATTTTTCGTGTAAACGAAGAATTTTACAAATACGTAAAAGATTATGTATATTGTGTTATTTGTCTTAACGAATTTAGTAAGTACATTTTTTCTCCTTGAAATCGAAGCTGATGAAATGTAAATATCTGAGAAGAAAAATCTTGATGCCTATAATCCATGAGATAACGACTACAGAATATATGCATTATATAGTGTAATGAAGGACGAAAGTTTTCAGCAGGTACATTGCTAATCTAATTAGACATTTATAGATTGATCAGTCTTTCCTCTAATTAGAGATGATGCGGATTGTTTCCACTCTCCTCATATGCATCGCTATCCTCAATTCTATCGGTGAATATGATAAAATAATATAGCTATAATTGTAATTATTATTCTAAAAGGGTTTTTATCAATATGGAATTCGTGCCATATGTGCACGTGGCATTTCCAGTAAAAGTATTTTATTTTCATTAAAATAGAATCTTTGAAGCAAATAGCTGCATATGCATATGATCATGTGATACCTGTTGAGGCAGTAAGGTTAGGTATTTCTCTCTCCGGGAGAGAAAATGAAAATCCGACAACAGATGCCGGAAAAGAGTACATGACAAAAATGTAATGCTCTGCTTCTTATTGCAGAGTTCAGTTTACCGTTCGAGTGCTTACCTAATGGTGAGCCTATACCTGGTGTTCCTCGTTCCCGACCTTCTTGTTTGCCTGACATATTTCAATCTCCTGGAAGGTATTCTCCTCCTGCTGAGCTTTGCAGCACTGTTCGCGCCAGCTCCAGGTCTCCTCCTTCCAGGCCTCATCTTTCGAGCAGGTCTTCACCTCCAGCCGAGCCTTCTATTCGTGCCAGGTCCAGGACTCCTCCTGCCAGAACTCATTTTCCGATCAGGTCTCTTCCTCTTGCCGAGCCTTCTATTCGTGCCAGGTCCAGGCCTCATCTTTCAGGCAGGTCTTCATCTCCAGCCGAGCCTTCTATTCGTGCCAGGTCCAGGACTCCTCCTGCCAGACCTCATTTTCCGATCAGGTCTCTTCCTCTTGTTGAGCCTTCTATTCGTGCCAGGTACAGGGCTCCTCCTGCCCCACCTTCTCTTCCACGCGTGTTTGGATTTCAACATGGAGATATTAGATCTATGCGGCTCATTCCCAACACGAATCCGGACAAACGATTCGAAATGCGAAGATACACATTTCCTCCCGATATGCCAATTCATTTGCGAGGCATACGTAATAACCGTGGGCTTATGCCAACCGAAGAACAAATTGTATTATCAACGTCCACTGGTGACATCTTGGCAATATTCCAGAACAACAGAGAACTTCGTGCGATATACACAATAAGATATAACTTCGGTTATCAGATTGAAAGACGGGTGAAAATAAATATGGACAGTAGCTTAATTGAAGATATGACCCAGGAAGAAGCGGGGGAATGTCCCACAAGCAAGAATCGTCCAATTTCAAGAAATTTTAAAACAATAATTGTAAATGACTTTCATTAGCAAAATCTCTATAGAAAATATGTATCTTGCATATTTCTGGTACAATTTATTTACCAATAAAGTAAATAATTTTAGTTCATTTTTCTTCTTTCTGGAAGTGATCCTACAGATTTGTCCAGGTAATTTTCAGAAAAAAAAAAAGAATTTTTAACAAAATAGTGAAACAATTAACCAAAGAAATGAAGTTTTAACTAACCCTAGAACCGCACACATATATTAAACTTACACGAACCGTTGAGCACTTCCACTCTTAAACCGCACACATTGGTCTCGAAGACCCTTGACCAAGTTTGGATGATGACAGTTTGAGCCTTTGGGGAAAACTGACGCGCACAACCACTTGGGTCAATCGGCAGAAACCTAAACTGAATTTACATGGGTGTGAGAAGTGTTTTTTCGAAGAATTGTGGAGGGGAGCGACAAAAGTCACTTTCTTGATGGGTCCGTCAGACCCAGTGTGCGGTTCTAGGGCTAAAATAACGAATCTTCAACCATAATTCGATGTCAGCACTGTTTTATTATATAGACAAAATCTGAAGTACACTTTCATAAAACCCCATGAAATCCCTCTATAGCCCTTGAAATATTCAAAACCCCTATGAAATATTCTTGAACCTATTGAATTTCATTGAGATGCGTGAAAATTTCGTGAAGAATTATAATTTGGTTTTGGGAGCAGGCGATTTCCGTTCAGAATTAGAACGTGGAACGATAATTTTGGAAATGAATTCAAATTCTTTCTTAAAAAAAAGGAATATAAAAAGAATCTTTTAAAATGTTTAGAAATCTCTTAAAAAGAAACGACGAACTTCGTACGCAAAAGATTGTGTACATTGTGAAATGCTTCATAACTAAGAAGGCAAATATTGATGCCTCTAACGTAGGGATAACCACTATAAGATATTATATTTCATCAGACTATAAGTATTGTACAATGTAATGAAAGACAAAGAATATTTATTAGTTGTATTGTAAACTTAATTCTCTATTAACAAAATACTTACTTTTTCCACGAATAAAAAAAGATGAGAATTGTTTGTACTCACGTCGTATCATTAGCAGTTATCCTCAATTCTCTTGGTGAATATAATATTGGTATAATATATTGATAATTTTAATTATTATTGGGAAATTGTCCCCATCAATACGTTATTTGTACCATATCTACACGTGGCACATATGGAACACCTCTAATGAGAGATCCACAAATTGCGTAAGACGATTTCGGTGGTGGAAATTTTTTGTAAATTCAGAATTTGTGCGATTGCATCTAAATATCCATCGCATTTACTCTTCGAAAAGTGTCCAGGTCCAGGTCCAGGTCTCCTCCTGACAAACCTGCTTCTCTACGCGTACTCGGATTGAAACTTGAACAACTGAGATTTGTTCGGCTCAGTCCCAACACAAATCCGAACAGGGTTTTTGAAATTCGAATTAATTCTCTATTAACAAAATAATTACTTTTTTCACTAATCAAAAAAGATGAGAATTGTTTCTACTCACGTCGTATCATTAGCAGTTATCCTCAATTCTATTGGTGAATATAAAATGGATATAATATATTGATAATTTTAATTAATATTCGGAAATTGTCATCATCAATACGTTATTTGTACCATATCTACACGTGGCACATATGGAACACCTCTAACGGGAGATCCACAAATTGCGTATGACGATTTCGGTGGTGGAAATTTTTTGTAATTTCAGAATTTGTGCGATTGCATCTAAATATCCATCGCATTTACTCTTCGAAAAGTGGCCAGGTCCAGGTCTCCTCCTGCCAAACCTGCTTCTCTACGCGTACTCGGATTCAAACTTGAACAACTGAGATTTGTTCGGCTCAGTCCCAACACAAATCCGAACAGGGTTTTTGAAATTCGAAGATACACCTTCCCTCGCGATAAATCAATTCACTTGAGAGGAGAAAATCAGGTGAAAGTAAATATGGACAGTGGTGCGATTGAAGATATGACTCAAAAAGAACTGAGGGAATCTCCCACAAGCAAGAATCGTCCAATCTCAAAGAATTTTAGAACAAAATTGGTAGCCGACTGTCAGCTACGACATTGATTTCATTTAAGAAAAAATGCAAAACTAGTATGGAATTGAAATAATTTAACTATTCATAGTTTTGTAGACACTTCAGAGTACTAGAAAATAGATTTTTACATTTATATTTGCCAACTAATTCTATCAAGTGATATTGTAAGCGTCGAAGACCACGTGAAATATCTGTAAAGGAATGTGTAGGTTCAACATATCTGGAACAATTCATTCACCAATAAATTGATAATTTTAGATAATTTCTTTCTTTTTAAAAGTAATTCTACAAATTTACCTAGTACTTCAAGAGGTAACTCTTGAATCAAATTATCCGTTGAAGAGTTTCCTTCTCGGAAAAAATTATAATCACGTCTCGACCTGGAATTTCAGTGAGGGAATTCAATTTTCTGAATTTCGTAAAGAATTATAATTGGATTTGGAAAAGGGAATTCTGGGCATGAAACGGAAATTTCGGAACAGAATTTAAATATTGATTTATAAGAAGGGGATATAAAAAGAATCTTTTTAAATGTTTTGAAATCACATGAAACCTTCAAAGAATCGTTCAAAATTATGTAAATCTTTTGAACTCTTTCAAAAACATAAATTTTCAATGTAAACGACCAATTTCGCTAATACTTAAAAGATTAAATAAATTGTGATATCAATTTCAACGAATTTAATAATCATACTTTTTGTCATGAAAGTAACTCTATAATGAAAGGTAAATATCTGAGAAGGACAATCTTGACGCCTACAATCTGGAGATAACGACTATAGGATATATATGTATCATATAATTTAATCAACCAACTAAAATATTCATCAGTTACATTGCGAATCAAATTCTCCATCAACGCATTAATTAATTTTCCTTCTAATTAGAAAAGATGAGGATTGATTCTACGCTAGTCTTATCCTTGACGATTATCCTCAATTCAATTGGTGAATATATTTATATATTATAGCTATGATTTTATGTACATTTTTTAAGAGAGAGAAATTAAAAAGCCGGTAGAATATGCTAGAAGAAATGAAAATGTGATGCTCTGCTCCTTGTTGCAGAGTTCAGCTTACCGTTTGAGTGTTTACCTAATGGTGAGCCTATTCCTGGTGTTCCTCGTTGCAGACCTTCAGATTTTCCTGACTTACTTGATTCTCCTAGAAGGCCTCTTCTTCCTGCCAGACCTCAATCTCCGTTTTCTCCTGCCAGGTCTTCTCCTGCTGCCGAGCCTCGCAGCTCTCTTCGTGCCAGGTCCAGGTCTCCTCCTGTCATACCTCAATTTCCAGCCAGGTCTCCTCCTGCCATATCTCAATTTCCTGTCAGGTCTTCTCCTGCGACCGAGTCTGCTATTCGTACCAGATCCAGGTCTCCTTCTGCTATACCTAATTTCCCAGTCAGTTCTTCTCATCCTGCCGAGCCTTCTATTCGTGCTAGGTCCAGGGCTCCTTCTGCCAGACGTTCTCGTCTACGCGTGCTTGGATTGGAACTTGAAAATATGAGATTCATTCGACTCATTCCCAATACGAATCCAGACCGGATATTCGAAATTCGAAGGTACACTTTTCCTGCCGATAAGCCACTTTATTTGAAAGTAGTACGTGATATCCGTGGGTCCGTGCCAAACGAAGAACAAATTGTATTATCAACGTCCACTGGCGACGTCTTTGCAATATTCAAGGGTAATAGAGAACTTCGCGCGATATATGCACGAAGATATTATCTAGAACGTGATCATGAAAGACGGGTGAAAATAAATATTGAGAGTGGTGTCATTGAAGATATGAGCCAACAAGAAATCAAGGACTCTCCCACAAGCAAGAATCGCCCAATCGCAAAGAATTTTAAAATGATATTGGTGAGCGACTCTTATCCACACCACTAATTTAATTTATGAAAAAATGCAAAACTAAAATATGATATTTGTTGTGATCCGAAGTAGAATAAACATGTTAGAAGTTGCTGGCATTTGACAGGTATTCTATAACCTAAAAAGTGTTCTCGCTTGACAGCGTCGGCTTTCGGACACTTTTCAAAAAATTTCGAATATTAATTTTACAAATTTTCTGTCTTCCTTTATGTTTTTCTTCAACTTGCCATAATTCAGACAATTCTTGATTTTTTTAAAATAAAATTTACAATAAACTTTCTGCATGATGTTCTACGAATGCTGCAGTAAAAAAACTGCTAACGGTTTTTGGGTCAGGGGTTTTTACCTCAGACATTGCATAAATCAAGTAATTATATCTTTAAGCTCTTAGGGAGTCTAGCAAATTTCAAGCAACAAAAACTTCCGGCGAGATAGTTGTTGAGAAAGGTACAAATATATTTTTCGCTTAAAAAATTATTCCAAATAAATCATTAATAAGAAATTATTAAGGTTTTATTTTGGCCTCGCGGTCCTTTTTTTGCACCAATGTACGAACTCGACGCATTGACGTGGAAATAATTGTCTAAAAGTGTAATCTTGGCCAAAAACCAAGTATGGCAATCAAATAAATCAAACTATTTATACTTTTTGTAGATACTTTATAGTACTCGAAACCCATGTGGAATCCTCTGATATCTCCTCAACTCCTGTTACATCTTTTGAATTTCTATGAAAATCTTATAAAATTCTAAATGATTCATAATTGCAAATTGTGACAGGGAATAAATAAATGGAAATTCTCGTGAAGAATTAAAATTATTCTGACTTGAAACAAGGAATTTTGGAAAAGAATTATAATTTTGACATTTAAACAGGGGATTTCGTGAAAAATTATAATTTGATCTTTGGGGCAGATAATTTCCGTAAACAATTATAATTCGATATGAAAGGAATCTTTTGAAATGTTTGGAAATCACTGAAATCTTCAAAAATCTTTTAAAATCATTGGAATCTTTTGAACTCTTTTAGCTAAATAAATGTTTAGTGTAAATGACGAATTTCGCCTAAGCCTGAAAGTCTTAATAAATTTTGATACCAGTTTTAACGAATTTAATAAATATACTTTTTCCCATAAAAGTAACTCTATAATGAAATGTAAATATCTGATAAGGATAATCCTGACGCCTTTAATCTGGAGATAACGACTATAGGATATACGTGTTATATAATCTACTCAACGAGTAGAATATTCATCAGTTACATTGTGAATTGAATTCTCCATCAACGCATTAATTAATTTTTCTTCTAATTAGAAAATATGAAGATTGTTCCCACGTTGGTCTTATCCTTGACGATTATCCTCAATTCAATTGGTGAATATATTTTTATAATATACCTCTAATTTTGAATACTTCTTTTCAAGCTATACGCAGATCAGAATTCGTGTGATGTAATCGTCATCTTTATCCCAATATAATTTTTTATTTCAAAATTTATTTGAGTTTCTCCGAAATTAGTACGAAGCTAATCTGAATTTATTTCGGGGGGATCTAGAATGTGTGTGCTAAAAAAATCGAAGTCTGCAAGTTCCCCTATCAATATGGAATTCGCAACATACATATGTGTACGTGGCACATATGGTACACTCCTGAAATGTAATCTATAAATTGCGTAAGATGATTTCGGGAGCCAAAATTCTCTAAAAATAGGGAAATAAGCAGATTTTTCATAAAGATATCAGAATGAAACATTGCTGTCTTAAAAAAAAAAAGATTATTTTCTAACCAAATAGTCGACTTTTCAAATAATGGCATTCTCAACAACATGGATGAATTTTCAACCACATAGTTCAATGTTCAACTTAAAAAGATTCGGTTTCATCCAAAAATGGAATGATTCAATTTTCAGATAAAAGAATTAATTTTCGTAATCTTCGCCAAAAAATTGAATTTTACACAAAGTTGTTCAACTTTCAACCAATTAGGTGAATATGCGATCAAGGAAGATGAGTTCCCAACAAAAAATGTAATAGCTGATACTTCGACTAAAAACGATTTTAATTTTATACATCATATGTTATACGCGGCTTGTATACAGCGAGACTTTTTCATGAGTAGATTTAAAATACTCTCGCAGACGACGTTTATTCATTCAGTAAGCAACCATCTTGAAATTATAATAACTAGTAATTAGACCTGCGAGTAAGAGAGAGAGAGGGAAGGAGATACTGTGTGAAGTGACGTCAGCAAGTCGTGTCAGGGCGAGTAGAGGCCAGAGTCGCGAGTAGAGCGCCCGCAAAACTCGACGCGCGCATCTCCCTCCAACGATTTTCTACCCTCTCCGCTCAACTCCCACGCAACGCCCACGCAGCCTCCTCGTTAAAAGGGCGCGCACGAGCCCAGAACGGCAGAAGTGTTTGGGAGCTGGTAGCCAGAGCCCTCGCACTAAATCCTACAGATGGAAGCCATTGCCGCAACCAACCACTTGAACACAAATTCTCCAGATCTCTCTCTCGATCTTCAGGAGCCTGGAAATGCATCTCCGTCACCATCTTCTGACGACGGTCCAAGACTTCGACAAATAAGAAATCCGACTCTCTCTCTCTCTCTCTCTGTAAAATCATGGTAAAATAAAGATCAGGAATAAAAAAATCAAACAAAACATAATTTTTTTTCTAGTCACTTCGATCCCCCCCCCCCCCCCTGTCCGCCGCTAACGGGCTAGCTTGCGTACGAGCCCGCCCGTTTCCGCTGAGACAGCTGGCATACCAGCCATTTCAGCCGACACACTGACTAACTTCATCCCTTTCCCACTCACTAACGAATTGAATTTCCGCTAATCAAATTCTTTTCAGGAGAAAATCGAAATCACAAACACCCGCTCAACTCGCTATCTCTTTCTATCTTAGGAAATAGATACATCATTCTCTCTCTCCACCTCTTTCGCCATTTATCCTCTGACTTTCTCCTCTGGTACTCTCTAGATCACTCTTCCATCCGCTATCTCATTCTATCATATGAGATAGACACATCACACCTTCCTTTCACCTCCCTCCAAATCTATCAACCATACATCTCTCCTTTACAGAAATGGCAACATTTCCTCTCACTCCCTCCTATGGTTCCCCTACCTCTCCTGTCTCTTATTATCTGATGAGATAATTCCTCACTTTCTCTTAGTAGATAAAACTCCATTACCCCGACGATTATACTTCTTACTGCCAACCAAATTGTTGATTTTTCAACCACAGTGTGAAATTTTCAACATAAAAGTTAATTTTCAACCAAAGAGTTGAATTTTCTAAAAAAATAATTGAATTTTCTTCCTAAAAATACGAATAAACAACGAAAATTTAATGCTCTGCTCCTGTTTACAGAGTTCAGTTCGCAGTTCGAATGTTTGCCTAATGGCGAGCCTATTCCAGGCGTTCCTCGTTCCCGAACTTCTTATTGGCCAGACATATTTCGATCTCCTGAAAAGTCTCTTATCCCTGCCAGACCTCATTCTCCCGGTTCTCGGATCAGTTCTTCCCCTCCTGCCGAGCCTCGAAGCTTTCTTCGTGCCAGGTCCAGGTCTCTTCGTGCCAGGTCCAGGTCCTCTCCTGCCAGGAGGCGCTCATTGAACTTTCTTGAATATGGAACTGAACAACTTAGATCTATTCGGCTTATTCCCAACGCAAATCCGAACCGCCGATTCGAAATTCGAAAATATACTTTTCCTCAAGACAAACCAATTCAATTAAAAGGAAGAAATGACGCCCCTATGTCAATGCCAACCAAAGAACAGACTGTTTTATCAACGTCCAGTGGTGACGTCTTCGCAATATTCGAAAATAATAATAAACTCCGTGGAATATATGCTAAAATATTTCAAGATCATTCTCGACATCGGAATACACATCGGGTGAAAATAAACATTGAGAGCGGAGCGATTGAAGATATGACCCCAGGAGAAATCCAGGAATCTCTCTTGGGCGATCATCGTCGAATCACAACGAATTTTAAAACATTATTTGTAAGCGACTTGCCTCCACAAGATAAAGTTAATTTGTGAAAAAATGAAAAACTGAAATACAATATTGTTACGGAATTGAAATGAATATCAGGACTATATATACCTGTTCCAAAATCACC
Organism: Andricus quercusramuli; assembly: GCA_932178445.1. Lineage (NCBI taxonomy): Eukaryota > Metazoa > Arthropoda > Insecta > Hymenoptera > Cynipidae > Andricus > Andricus quercusramuli. The sequence goes on from CAKNXH010063220.1 coordinate 33,873, forward strand.
TGTTTGAGATTAAATAAGCGAAATTTCTTACCTAAATGTTTACAAATATTTCATAAACAGTAACTGAAGCTTACCTGAAACAAAAAAGAAAATACTTTATAAGTATTGAATATTAAATTAAAATGATTATTATGTTCATGAAATACAATACAGTTTGTTAATTTAACTTTATGTATATAAATTAATTCAGTCGTCAGAGTAGACACTCTAAAAAAAATAAAAAATAAGAACAAAAAAAACATTCAAAAAATTATTTTAATTATTATGTAAATTATTATTGGTATTATTATTATAATTATTTCCCAACCAAAAACATCTGCAATGCAAAAAGTATAATAAGTATAACTAAATGAATTTCTGAAATCAAAATGTAACTATTTTCTTAAAATACATTGTTTTCGATGAAAAATTAACTTTTTGAACTAAAATCCGAACTATTCCAGTTTTGATAAAAAATCTACTGTTTTGTGAGAAAATTCATCTTGCTGGATCGAAAATTAAACAGTTTGTTATAAAATTCCAATATATATTTTAAAATTAATAGTTTTTGATGAAAATTAATATTTTCGGTTAAAAAATTCAACTTTTTTTGTAGAAAATTGGTCTTTTTGGCTTAAAAATTGACAGTTTGATCGAAAATTAAACAGTGTGATAGAAAATTCTGCTGATTGGTTTAAAATTAATGTTTCTGATGAAAATTAATACTTTCGGGTAAAAAATTCGACTGTTTTTCAGAGAAAAATTTTTCCAGATTGAAAATTCAGCTCTTAAATATTAATAATTCAAATTATTTTAAGTCGAGTTTAATATAATATCCACATTCATTATTTTTGTATTATTTTGAATTATTTATGAAATTTTTTCGAAACTTTTAAATATTTTTTGAAATATTTCGAATTTTCCCTAGAATTCAACAGAAAAATGTTAATTGCCTCAAAATCTTCCAGATTCTGTTTTGAAAATTTTTGATATTTTTTGAAAAATCTTTCTTTTTTTTCTAAATCTTGAAACCTGTCAAAATGTTTTTAAAGAAATTCAATTCTATCAAAAAAAAATTAAACCAAATAGTTAAATTTACAATGAAAAATAGAACAGTTGAATTTTCAGGTAAAAAATTTGATTTTCAACCTCAAAAAATCGAATTTTTAACAAAATAGTTCAATTTTGTACAAAAATACAAATTTTCAACTAAATAAATTAATTTTCATAAAATAAAAAGTTTAAATTTCGTCTCAAAAAGATACATTTTTAACCAAAAATGGAACCGTTACATTTTCAAAGAAAAAAATTAATTTTTTGCAAAAAAAACGAATTTTGAAGAAAATAGTTTAATTCTCAACCAAAGAGATGAATTTTCAAATAAAATCATGAATCTTTAACTGGAATAATAAAATTTTCAGATCAGTTGAAAAATAAATTTCCAAACCAAAAATAATGATTTTTTAACAAAGCAGTTCAACTTTTAACCAAACAGTTGAATCTTCAACACAAAAAAATAAATTCATTTTGGACAAAAAAAAAAGTATTTTCAACAAAAAAGTTCAATTTTCAATCACAGAAATGAACTTCCAACTGAAATAATAATCAATCTTGAACCAAGCGTAATAATTTGTAATTTAATAAAAGAATTAGAAAAAAAAAAGAAAAATTATTTTCAATTATTTTTTTTCTGAAAAAAGATCTTCTCCTTTTGCTCCGCTGGGAATCGAACCACAGAACTTCCGATTGCCGGTCGGGTGCTTTCCCATCAAACTACTAGAGAGATCGAGAAAATAAATTTTTTTAGAAAATACACGCATTATTTTGCCAGGTGGTAAATAAAAAATTTCAAGTAATCTGTATATCGTAAGAGAATAACAGAACATTTTCAACGCCTTTTCAGACTAGATGGAGATATGAATTAAAAATAATTTTTTAATAATTTTTTTCTAAAAAAAGATCGTCTCCTTTCTCCTTTGGCTTTCTTGTAATTTTTTTTTACTTGAAATTAATTATTTCAACTGAAAACTAATTATTTTTGTTCAAAATTCATCTCATTTTTTGATCGAAAATTGATCTATTCCCATTCCGGTGGATATTTTATTTTTTGAGTTCAAAATTCAAGCGTTTGGTTGAAAATTTAACTATTTTAAATCCGTGCTCTGTGGTTGAAATTTTTGTTCAAACGGGAAATTTATGTACTTCAATTGAAGATTAATTATTTTATTTACAAATTCATTCATATTACTGAAGCGTTTTTTTAGTTGAGAATTAATTTTTTGATTGAAAATTGAACTAATCCAGTAATGGTGAGAAATTATTTTTTTTTAGTTGAAAATTCAACTGTTTGGTTAAAAATTATTATTATTTTTTTAATTTGGACAAGTTTGTTGAGAAGAATGCTTCGAGTGAAATATCAATTATTGTTGGATTATAAAAAAAAATGATTTCTTAACAAAGTGATTCAATCAAATCTTTAAAATGAAATGGCTGAATACTCAAGCAAAGAAGAAGCATTCTTGACGAAAAAGTTACATTTTCATTAAAAAAAAATATTTTTAACCAAAGCGGATGAATTTATAAATCAAAAAGATTTTTAAAAAAATAGTTGAATTTTCTGTTAAAAAAGATTTCAGTTTACTTTTCACGATGAAAATATGAATTTTTAACCAAGAAATAAGTTTCTACGAACAAAATTGAATTTTTCATACAAAAAGACGAATTTTGTCAACCATAAGGAATGACTTTCTAACGAAATAGTTGAATTTTCATCCAACGAAGATGAAATTTGTACTAAAACAGATGAATTTTTCACAAAAAAGGACACATTTTTTTAAAAGTTTTTTATTTATCTTTTTAATTTATCAATTCATGAGCTTTGATAGGAATTTCTTTTTTTTTTAATGAAAATGCAACTTTCTGGTTGAAAATTATTCTTCTTTGCTAGAGTATTCAACTATTTTATTTGAAAGATTTCGTTGAATAACTTTGTTAAGAAATCATTTTTTTAAGAGTTATATTTTTAGTAGAAAATTCATCTCTTCGGTTGAAAGTTTAACTAATTTGCTGAAAATTAATATTTTCAAATTGAAAATTCAACTACTTGGGTGAAAATTAACTACATTTTCAACTGAAAATGTAACTTTTCCATTTTTTTTTAGGATTGTTCTTTTTTAGTTGAAAATTCTCCTTTTTTGGTAAAAAAAAAAACAAATTTCTTGGTTTAAAATTTCATTTTTGTTGGGTAAAAATGCATCAGTTCCGTGGAAAAATAATTTTTTGCTGAAGTCATATTTTTTGTTTGTAAATTCAATTTTTGCAGAGAAAACTCGCCTTGTGGCAGGAAGGTTCAACAATTTGGGTAAAATTTTCTTTATTCAGTGAAAAATCTTTATTTATTGAAAATTCGTCATTTTGCTTTTGAAAAACTTTTTTTAAAAATAAATTTCATGTTTTTTGATTGAAATATAAAATATGACACTTTTTGTTGGGAATTTATATTTTTAGGTTAAAAATGTAACTATTATGTTAAAATTTTAATTATTTTGTTAAAAATTCAAGTATTTTGTTAAAAAGCCATCTTTTATAGTAGAAAAGACATTTTTTTGTTTAAAATAAATTATTAAATTTGAAAATTTTAAATTTGCATCGAAAATACTGTTTTATTCCGTTTATAAAAAATTCGATGTTAAAAGTATTTCAAGATTAAAATGCAGGTATTTGAGTATTAATGATCAAGAAAAATGAGAAATAGACAAGGAAAAATAAGTGCATTCTGAAACAGGAGTTCTCGGACACCCTGCCTAACTCTACTAGCAATAACTAGTAATTTGAGTACGGCCCCTTATGTGAAACTGCTTTTTCGAAAAAACAGATCTTGAAAGTATTATAAAAAGATGAGTTTGATCATTTTTATAAAAGAACACTATTATTCACTTGAATCTTCACTTTGCTTTTGCACGATTGACGCGGTTGCTCCATTACGCGTCCTCCAAAAGAACGAAAGCAACATGAACGACTGAGGGCGCTGGCGTCGTTTCATGCCACGTTCTGATTGGCCAACATGAGACCGTGAAAAAGCGCGAGTAATTTAAAAATATATGAACACCTAAACAGAGAAAGTAGATTTAATAGAGGTAGAAAAATGTTTTATTCGTACAAGAAATAATTTCATTGCTCTTTGTGCAATCATTTTTTTCATGCTTGCACAAAATTTTGGTTTCCATAACAAAACGTTTTGTTGAATCAACATTATATTTTGGTAGATCGATAGAATTTTTTGTTTAGTCAGCAAATGTTTTATTGAGGCAAAGAAGAATTTTTTTGCATACACTTCAAAATGAGTTGTTACGTAATTTAAGTACGGTCCCTTATTAAATAATCGATGTATTTTTCCTGATTTGAAAAACCTGGTTCGCATCAATGAAGAAAATATATATACACCGTGGCAGGAATCATTAACTTCGCTGCGGAAAGAAGCACTTCCGGTTTGCTACTGCAGAAAACGACGCACGTATCCGAGCACCGTTTTAATGTACCGCAATAATTATACGGATTTAATCAAATTTCATCTCCTTCGGAGGTACAAACTTTCCGTCTCGATCATTTGAAATTTGCATCCTCGCAATTATCCATTCTGCTGCTTTAATTTACTGATGTCACGAAAACTTCCTGGATCAAGATTTCTTGAGTAAAAAAAAAAAAAAAGTATCGACTGTCCATGACACTGACTAATAATCTCGTCTTGATGTTATCTCATTTCAGTTTCGAATGTAATTGGAAATGGAAAACCTGAATTGAAATCTATATTAGTAATCTCGAGGGTGAATGATTAACAAGTGTAATTTCAAAAAAAGATTCAAGACAAAAGATCACACAACCAGAAAAAAAATTATTTCATTCAAAGAAATAGATTTTTATTCGAATAAATAATTTCCATTTATTTTAGACTTAAAAAACATTTCATATTTTTATTTTATTTTTTTATTTATTTTATATTTATATTTTATTCTTTTAAATAATTTATTTTATACTTTTTACTTTATTTCATATTTTTTATTTTGATATTTTGAATATTTTTATTTTTAATTTTAGTTTTTATTCATTTTCATTTCATTTTTTTTATTTGTTTCTTCATTTATTTTATTTTCATTTATTTATTTTAAAAAAGTATATTTTTCTGAGTTTTTTCATAGAAAATATCAGAAGAGAAAAGAGTATTCAATACGAAAGAGAATTTTTATTTAAATATTATAAAATATTATAAAATATTTGTATAACATTATTTTCTCAAATAAAAAAATCAATTTAAATTTAAATTGGAATGGTGGGACGACTGAAATCCCGAAAAATAAAATTCCCGAATAATAAAATTTCGAAATTGGAAAATTTCCCAATAATAAAATTCCAGAATTGAAAAATTCCCGAATGATAAAATTCTAAAAAAAATGCCTAATTATGAAATATCCGAACTACAAATTTAAGAAAAAAATTATTTTTCTCGGTATTTCAAAGACACGACTGAAAAATCCCTCAAAAGAAAATTCCCAACTAATAAAATTTCCGAATTGGAAAATTCCAGGATAATAAAATTCCCGAATAATAAAATTCCCCAAAAAAATGCCCAACTAGAAAATTTCCGAATTTGCACAGTTAAATTTTTTTATCAATATTATTTATTTATTAAAAATAAAATAATCAAATATTTTCATAACAAAATTATTTTTATTCTTATTTCAAATTTAAACAATAATTTTCGAAACTTCGAACATTAAAACCATATTTTCTTTAATAAAAATATTTTTTATGGTACTTTTGATATATAAATAGAAATTTATAGAAAAAAATTAATTGTTTAATTTCGAGAATTTTAATTTTTGGGAATTTTATTATTCGGGTATTTTACAGTATCGGGATGTTTACTTTTTAAAAATTATTATTATCTGAAAACATTTCAAACTCCCTCAAATTTTGTTTTAAATTTTGCAAAATTTACAAAAATTTTCCAGATTCTGTTTTGACAATTTTTGAAATTTTTTTAAAAATGTTCAAAAATCTTTTTTATAGGTTTCCTTAAAATTAATTTCTCAATCACTTTAGATATTTCTAGGCATCCTAAGAAATTTTTTTTAAATCTTGAAACCTTTCAAAATCTTTGAAAAATTTCAAAAATCTACATTTAGGTTTTTTGAAAAATTTCTGAATTTTAAATTATTTTTGAAGTTTATTCAATACTTTGGAATATTTTCTAGAATATTTCGAATATTTCCTAAAACTTTTTAAAAAATCTGCAAAATTGACAAAATAAATTGGCTCAAAATCACCCAGATTCTGTTTTGACAATTTTTAAATTTTTTGAAAAATGTTTAAAAATCTTTCTGGTGTGCCCTTAAAATGATTTTTCTCAATTACTTTGAATATCACCAGGAATATTTTTAAGAAATGTTCAAAATTTTGAAACCTTTCAAAATCTATTAAACAATGGAAATTTTATTTTTAAGTCTTTAAAAATCTACATTTTTTAAAAGTTTTTTTAAAATTCAAGTGTAATTTCAAAAAAAGGTTCGAGTCAAAAGATCACACTCTCAGAAAAAAAAGATTTTTTTCATTCAAAGAAATGTTGTTTTGTTCTAATAACAAATTTTCATTAATTCAAAATGATTTTCTTCAGTTTGAAGTTATTTTTATTTTTTTTTTAAATTAATAAAGATAAATAATTTTCTGATTTTATTCTGTAAAAAGCATTGGAAGAGAAAATAGTATTCAATACGGAAGAGGATTCTTGAAAATTTTAATTTAAAATGATTTGTTGCCATTTTTATTTTATGATTATTATTTTATTAAATCAATTTGTAATAGTGAAATCCCATAATCGAAATAATTAAATAAAAATAGAATATTTTAAAATATTTTTGTAACATTATTTTTTCGAATAAAAGAATCAATTTCAATTTACGCTGGAATTACAAAAAAAAATATTATCTTAAAACCTTTCAAACTCCCTAAAATTTTTTAAAATTTTGCAAAATTGAAAAAAATTGCCTCAAAATCTTCCAGATACTGTTTTGACAATTTCGGAAATTGAAAAAAAATGTTTTCATATCTTTTTTATGTGTTCTCTCAAAATTAAATTCTCAATTATTATAAATATTTCCAGAAATCTTGAAAAAAAAATTCTGCAGAATTAAAAAAAAAATCCAAATCTTCCAGATTTTGTTTTGATAATTTTAGAAAATTTGTTGAAAAATGTTTTAAAATCTTTTTTATATGCTCTCTTTAAATTAATTTCTCAATCATTAAAATATTCCCAGGAATCTTGAGAAAAATGATTTAAATATTGAAACCTTTTAAGATCTTTGAGAAAATTCAAAATTTTATTTTGAAATCTTACAAAATCTACATTTATTTGAGCTTTCAAAATTTTTTTTTTGAATTTCAAATTATTTTTGAAAATTTTTCAAAACTTTTAAATATTCTCTTAAATATTTCGAATTTTTCTTAAAATTTCGAAAAAATTCTGTGAAATTGAAAAAATTGCCTCAAAATCTGCCAAATTCTGTTTTGGCAATTCTGGAAGTTTGTTGGAAAATGTTTTTAAATCTTTTTTATATGTTTCTTCGAAATTAATTTCTCAATTACTTTAAATATTCTCAGGAATCTTGAGAAAATAAAAAAAAATCTTAAAACCTTTCAAAATCTTTGGAAAAAACTTTAATATTTTATTTTGAAATCTTCAAAAATCTACATTTTTTTTTTCAATTCGCGTGCAATTTCAAAAAAATTTTGGATCAAAAGATCACACTTTCGGCAAAAAGATTCTTTCATTCAAAGAAATGATTTTTTGTTAAAATAAAAAATTTTCATCAATTTAAAATGATTTTCTTCAGTTTGAAGTTATTTACCATCAAAATAAAATAAAGATAAATATTTTTCTGATTTTATTTTATAAAAAGTATTGAATAAGAGTATTCAATACGAACGAGAATTCTTGAAAGTTGTAATTTAAACTGATATTTTGCAATTACTTATGTTTTTATTTTTGTATCTCAGAATTATGAAATTATGCAAAATTTTAAGAAAAAAAAAAAAAAATTGTAACAGTAAGATCGCATAATCGAAGTAATTATAACCGGTAGGATATAAATTGTCCTCATTATTTATATCAAGTTCTGGTTTAACAAGTGGACTTATCGCTTTTACTTCTCGCAAGTAAAATAAAAAAAAAATTAATAAAATTATATGTTAGGGAGAAATAATATCATTTTCTCGAATTTTTATACCTTTTAATTCCCATTAAAAAATAGAATCACGATCCGAAAATAGCAATTTTTTTTAGAAAAATTAAAAAAAAAAAGCTATTTTTAATAAACTTCTTCTGTTTTGCTACATTTTTTCAAGTCTTTTTTTGCTGAACAATATCAAAGGAAAAAAAGGAAAAAACAAAAAATGTAGGCAAATTAAAATTTCAACGAAAAAAATAATTTTTAATACAAAATAAAAATTTCGAATAACTATTTAATTTTTAAGTTTCTTCGTTTATTTGCTTCATGTTTATATAAATATAATTTTCCTAATTTTGTCGCGAAAATTCGAAAGGATTTTGGAAAATTTCAGATTTTTCAAAAAAGAATCTACACAATTTTAGGAAAAATTTGAACAAAATTTTTTTCGGAAATATTTCACAGTTTTCAAATATTTTTAATCTATTAAATTAAATTTTTAATTAATTATAATTTAAATTCAAAATTAGTTTCTGTTCATTTTGTAAATCTTATGTAATGTTTTAAAGTCTTTCTAAATATTCTCTTAAAATAAATTTGGTAAGATAAAAAATCATTTTAAATCCCAGAAATCTTAAGAAATTTCTTTTTAATCCTGAAACCGTTCATAATCTTGTTAAAAAAGTTCAAAATTTTATTTTTCAATTTTCAAAAAACTGCATTTTGTTTCAAGTTTTTGCAAATCTTTTCGAAGCTTCAATTATTTTTAAAATTTTTTCAAAACTTGTAAAAAAATTTAAAATTTCTTCTAATCTTTGAGAAACTTCAAAATTTTATTTTGAAATCTTCAAAAATCTACATTTTGTTTTGAGTTTTACAATTTTTTCAAAACTTCTAAATTCCCAGGAATCTTAAGAAAACATTTGTTAAATCTTCAAAAATCTACATTTAGGGTTTTTAAATTTTTTCGAACTTTAAATCATTTAAGAAATTTTTTAAAAATTTCTAAATATTTTTAAAAATATTTCTAACTGACTCGAATTATCCCTACAATTGTCTTAAAATCTTCGAAATTGGTTTCTGACCATTTTGGAAATCTTATGTAATATTTTAAAATCTTTTTAAATATTCTTTTAAAATAAATTTCCTTGAATAAAAAATCATTTTAAATCCCAGGAATCTTAGAAAAAAAATTTAATCCTGAAACCTTTTATAATCTTTGAAAAAAAGTTCAAAATTTTATTTTGAGATCTTCAAAAATCTACATTTTTTTCAAATTTTGAAAAATCTTTTCAAATTCTTTCAAAACTTCTAAACATTTTTTATGAAATTTCGAATTTTTGACATGTTGAAAAAATTTTGAAAAATTAAAAAAATTGCCTGAAAATCTTCCAGGTACTTTTTTGACAATTTCTGAAATCATTTTTTGAAACATTACAAAAACTTTCCAAAACATTTTCAAAATTGTAAACAAAAAACAATCTGGAAGATTTTCCATTTTTTTTTATTTTGCATAATTTTTTCTAAAGTTTTAGGAAAGATACGAATCGTTTAAAAATATATTTAGAAGTTTCAAAATAATTTAGAATTTTGAAAGATTTCAAAAATCTTAAAATAAAATTTAAATTTTTGAAAATTTCGGAATAGAATTTTGAAGTTTTTTTTTCAAAATTTTAAAAAGTTTCACGAAATACAAAAACTTTCTTTATATTTCTTAATACATATTTTTATTTTGTAATGAAAATTATTTTTTCCTTCAAATTATAATTTGCCGAAAATTTTCTTCCTTTCTTGACTGAAAAATCTTTTTGGTTGAAAATTTCATTCTTTCGTTCAAAATTCATCTTTTGTATTGGAAATTCATCTCTTGTGGCAGAAATTAAATCTATTAAGGTAGAAATTTCATCCTTTATTTTATTATAAAAATTGCAAATATTTGTTTTAAAATTAAAATATTTTTTTAAATATTTGAATTTTAAATAAAAAATAACAAATTTAAAAATATCTTTTAGTTTAATTATTATTAAAAATTTAACTAATTGGTTAAAAATCAAACCACTTTGTTAAAAACTCTTTTAGTAGAAAATTCATATTTTTAGTTCAAAATTCCACCCTTCGGATGAAAATGTAACAATTTTGTAAAAATTTGTCTTTT
>CAKNXH010063222.1:0-36636 GCA_932178445.1 Andricus quercusramuli
TTTTTGATGCTTTTAACAGTTTTCATCCAAAACTTCAGTTTACCCACGAAATAGAGAAAAATAGTAAAATCAGTTTTTTGGACGTAGAAGTAATTAAAGCTCAGGATGGTAATATTATTACCAATTGGTACAGGAAAAATACGTATTGAGGTAGAATTTTAAATTTATTTTTGGCTCATCCTTTTCAAAACAAAATTGCAGTCATCAAAAACTTAGTCGACAGGGCTCTAGGTTTGTCCCACATTTCATTTCACAAAGAGAATTTAAATATTGTTAGGAATATCCTTTTTCTGAATCACTACCCAGAAAAGTTGGTTGAGCAACAAATCACAATTAGAATTCAACAAATCAAAAACAAACAAAGTAACATTTCGGCTACAGATAATCAGAAGGAATTGAGAGAATATGGTTCTTTTAATACTTTTGTTCTTCCTTTTTTTGGTCAAATTTCAAAAACTATTCAATTCGTGTTAAAAAAATTTAATATTCATACTATTTTCCGTATACTATTTAAAATGGATTCAATAATAACTTTTGGTAAAGATCCTTTAGATAAATTTGAAGAGGGTGGTGTGGTTTACAAGATCACTTGCAAGATCTGTAAGATGACTTACGTGGGACAGACTGGAATACTTCTTAATACCAGGGTGGAGGAGCACAAAAGTGATGTCCGTTTAGGACGTTGTTATAAGAGTATTCTCGCTAGATATACGAGAGGGTTTGTTGATGTTGACCATGAGTTTGACTGGGATAATGTTGAAATTTTACATAGTGAAAGTAATGAGAGAAAGAGAGAATTCATGGAAATGCTTTATATTAAAAAACAAAATAGGTCCTCTATAATTTTAAAAACTGATTTAGATAGATTAAACAAAAGTTATTCAAATTTGATTAATTACATTTGAAGGGTGGATATTCAAAGTCGTATAATCGCCAATTTTTCGAAATTTTTTTTATTTTTTATTTCGAAACTCTAAGCTGATGCCGTCATTTCAGCGAAAAGAGCAAGTCAAAATTCGCAATAGTTTTATTGTGAGAATTTTTCGAACATTGCATTTTACATTGTATAATTAACAAAATGCGAGCGTTTTTCCGCTCTCCTGTAAGAAATTAGAAATGGCAGTTATACGACTTTGAATATACACCCTTCATTTAGTTTTCATGAGTCTTGACTTTCTCTTATTTCTTGATTGTTGTGACGGATTGGCCTATTGACCCACATTCAGATCTCAGGTACCCATGGGATAACGTCGTCGCTTGATCGCCACTCCCACCTGTCACCTGTTTTCTTTTCCTTGCCTTGATAAGGGTGCTGTGTGAGCACCGAAACGTTGGTAATGTAAATTTGCATGCTATTTTATTGTGATTTGATAATAATAAAGATAAAAAAGACGAAAGAAAAAAAAAGAGAAGGAAGGGGATGTGGTTGGTTGCCTTCTCATTTTTCTTTCCTCTTTTTTATTTTTATCCAAAGAAACAAATTTTTTTATTTTGTTTGTTGGGAATTGCAACAGGAGCATTTTGTTGTGTTTGCCCAAATTTAATCGTTGAATTCTTGTTGTTTTTTTCAGGAATTCTATATATTGAATTGATTGTTGGACGTTAAATGGGATTTTGAATTTGATTTTAGTCTGATTTAAAATTCTTGAATTTCAATAAATTGAATTATTTATAAAGGATAATATTGTAAATTATTAATGAAAAACATAATAATTATATTCCATTTTTTATAATTATCCGTCAAGAACCTTAACCTGAAAAGAGCCACATCTTGTTTCTAATTGATGATGACCGATTCCACTTCAAATCATGCAGAGAGGTCCAGGTTAGGGTTTCATAATAAATTTACCTTTGAAAATACAATTCTTCAATGAAAATAAAGAGATATGTTTTTCGTACTTTAGCCGACAAAAAAATGATCTTACGAATTAGGAGCTAATAAAGTTCACCTTCCATTTTAAGTTGTTTAAAATTTCAACAAAAAGTCGTTTATACTTTTTAAAGGTTACATTCCATCGACTAAATATTTACTTTGTTAATTATTGCTGCATCTGCACTCGATGTCTTCGATTGCACTGTCGGTTTTCTTAATTTTTGAAAAAAATATCCGTTAAACATGTTTTCTATGTCCACGATCTCTAGAAAGATCACTTATTTTTCAGTAAATTATAGTAACATTCAATAAATTTTAAGTTTTGTTGAACTACATAAAAATTTAATTCGATTGCTCTCAAAATTTTAATTCTAAACAACTTTGTGATCTTCACATTTACCCTTATTACTAGTAGTTGAAGCAAAAATTAAAAATGAGGTTTTTCTCCCTGCAAAAAATCTCGTATTGAGAAGTACTAAAATGTATTGTCATTTTGAATGCGATTCAATTATGTTTTCTGTTCCGAAAAAAAGATTTAAAAAGTATTAGTTCGTACTGTTTCGCATTAAACTTCAAGACGTCGAATGCGAGATGGCTAAATATTAAGAAATTATAAAAAAATCAAGCGGTTCCTGTTTATTGTAAAACTTTTTAAAAATAATGTAAAATAAATATATAAATATTAATAAATAAATAAACACTTTACAAAATATTGAATAAAATTTTAATCCACGGTTATGCATTCAAATGTATTCCAAAAACTTTTGGAATTTGCAAAATTTAAACCAATGCGACATTTCGCATTAAAAAGTTTTCAATTCACGCACAGCATTCTTCTCATTCGATCGCATTTAAAATCATTAAAACTCATGCGAACTTTCGTATCACAAAGTTTTCACTCAACCGAAACATTTCCATCATTAATTCCTATTGAAAAGTATTCATACCAGTACGAACTCTCACATTAAAAAGTTTTCACTCGATACAAAATTTCGTCTCATTCTATCGTATTCAAAAGTATTTAAACATATGCGAACTTTCGCATTGAAAAGTTTTTACCTCGCTCAAAAAATGAGTCTCATTCTTTCGCTTTCAAAAGTATTCAAAGTAATGCGAACTCTTGATTTAAAAAGTTTTCATTTCGCTCTGAAATTTTCTCTCATTCGGTCGCATTAGAAAGCATTAAAACGAATGTGAAGTCTCGCATTAAAAAGCATTGCGTGCAAAAATGTGTATCTTTCGCATTCAAACGCATTCAGGGATTTAATGTTATATAAGAAGTATCGCATTTAAACGTTTTTGGCTAACCTCCAATTCGAAACTGGCACATAACAGACTTCACGGCAGGGTTGCAAATAATCGATTAAAATTTTAATTCAATTAGGCCTTAATTATCAATTAACTCATAATACTTAATGATACAATTGATACAAATTTTAATTGAGGATTAAAATTTAGTTTTCAATTAAATTTTATTTAATTGACAATTAAAATTTAATTTTTAATTAAATTTTATTCAATTGACAATTAAAATTTAATTTTTAATTAAATTTTATTCAATTAGCGATTAAAATTTAATTTTTAATTACATTTTTCCCAACAAACAATTAAAATTTATTTTTTAATTGAATTTGGTTTAAATTTAAAATTAAAATTTAATTTTCAATCGGATTTTGTTCAATTGGGAATTAAAATTCAGTTATTATTTAAATTTTTTTCGATTGAAAATAAAAATTTAGTTCTTAATTTAAACCATATTTGAATTGATTGAACAATTCAACTAACACTTATGATATATTTTTATCATTGACATATGCATAATGTAATACATTACAAGCACTATACATTGTTTGCATTTTTCACACTTTGCTAGTTTTTACCTTTTTTTACATTTGGCTACATATGATGAGAATAGTGAGGGAACTTAGGCGCAAATATTTTCAAATACCAAATTTTAACACTGTCTGACAAATTACAACTACTTTTTGAACGATTTTTAAAGTATGAATATATATTTTTAACGGATTTTCACACATTTTTAATGTATATTTTTGTTGTTAAAAAATGTTCAAGAAATAAAGAAGTTTATATATTCGGAATTCATAAATAACATATACAAACATTTTTTGTATGCGACAATTTTCTAAAATTTATGAATTTAAATTACTATAAATAATTGAAAATTATTTTAAGTAACTGTTTAAAACGATAATAACTATTATTCAAGTACGAAATCGTTGAAATACAATTATTTACAGTTATTAATAGATGTTTGCAGTTATTCATAATCATTCACATAAAAACATTGAACTCGGTAAGTAAATAATAAAAAATCTGCCCGCTACGCGGATACATTCTCATCGCACGCTACGCGCGCTGCTCGCAAGTTTGGAGTTGGTTTGTAATGACCCAAATTTTAAAATATGCTTTTTCGACATATTTTGATATAATTCGACCCCAAGATCTCGAAAATAAAATTTAAAAAAAATGTCCGTATGTGTGTAACTTTTTTTCTGCTCGCCGTATCTGGAAAAGTAAAAGAGCTACAATCATGAAATTTGGATGAAGTGTAGCTCCGATTGATACCCAGGTCCAAAAGGATTTTGAGCTAGATGGACTGTTTAGAAGTAGACTTTCTTGCGTTTAGAAAAAAAAAAAACATTTTACCTTGCTTATATAAGAAAATTTTTTTCGATATTCAAAATACAACAATACTATATCTAGCGTATTTGTTCGCGTTCCTGGGACTCATCAATCGACCTATTCCTAAAACTTTTATGACCTACCAGTACCGATTTATAAAGTTTCAAAAAATGGTTTATTCTGTTTACATGGAAAAAACTTTTTAGATATTCAAATTACGGCAATATTACATGTATAGAGTATTTGTTCGCGTCCTTCAGATGCATCGATTGACCTATCGATTAACTTTTCATGACCTACCAGTACCGATTTATAAAGTTTCAAATAATGGTTTATTCTGTTTATATAAGAAAAGCTTCTTTGATATTGAAAATACGACAATATTATGTGTAGAGTATTTTTTCGCGTCTTTGTACACTTTAATTGAACTATTGGTGAAACTGTCATGACTGACCATTGCCGATTTATGAAGTTTAGAAAAAATGTGTATATTCTGTTTATATGAAAAAAACTTTGTTCATATTATGAGAACTATAGTACTATATTTGACATGTTTGTTTGCGTCTTCGAGACACGTCGAATGACCTATTGACAAACCTTCTATAACCTTTTATGCTCTAGCAATACCGATTTATAAATTGAAAAATATGTTTTTTGTATTGATGTTGAGGTTTTGGCCAGATAAAGAATAATTAATAAGATGATAATTGTTTATGTCTACCGGCTTGTTTTATTTGTTGTTTTTTTTTTCTTATACCATTAAGCCGTTTCCCTTTCGGCGAGCCTCTAGGGGTAGGCGTGACACTACTCCGATTCGGGCAGTGTTTCTAGGTGGATAGTTTCTTGTAGTAAATAACTACAAGTTTAAAAAGTTTAATACAGTTCCGTCCGTCGACGCTGGACCTCATCAGTTAAAAAAGGCCTAATATTATATTGAGCATAATACTTTTGGCGCAGCACCCCGTGTGGAAAAATTTCGTGGCGCTTTACTGTTTCTGTCTAGTCCGCCTTGAGTCGACATTGGCGCGCCACAGGCCACAGGTCCAGTGGCTAGACTGGGATGTAACGCTCGGATCGACTAGTTTCTAGACAGATCGGCTATTTTGATAAAAAATAATGAATAATTAAATTAAATAATTATTTTTTATGCCATAAAAGTCCAATATATAGATTTTGCAGTTAATTAAAATTATAAACAAAGTTTTCGTACACGAAAAAACGAAGAAATAAGTTTCCGCATATCACTTTACATACGCCGGGTGTCGAACTTCTGATGTAACTTCCTATTATATTGTTGTAACTTTGTCCCGTCGCCTTAACACCTCGGCCATCTAAAAGTTAAATTTTTTTTCCATTTTGATCGGATATGAATTTCAATTCAGTACATCCTTATATTTATTTCAATAAAACATTAACAATTTGTTAAACAATAAAAGTGCTTGATATGTGAATAAATCATTGAAAAAAATAAAGTTTGTATGATTTTACTTGCGATTACCCTGGCGGACCGGCCGAACGCAAACATTACGCTACAGCGTAACGGTAAAGTAATGCTAAAGTAATGGTAAAGTAATATGGCATTATAATTAATAAAGGAAACAAAATTAATATGTAAACTGTTGCAATTATAATAAAACGTTGAAATTTACGTTCAACGGTCATGCCGCAATTGCAACAAGTTGCTTTTGCAGCATTAAAAAATAAAAAAACATAGTGACCGTCATTGCAGTCGGGCCCCTGCATATTGGCAACCCGCTAACGTGGCTTTAAGTGGGTTGCCAGTCTGCAGGGACCCTATAAAACAGACTTATGGGAGCGATATTTGAAAAGTGATATTTTATTCGTATTCTATGGCTAATTGTGAAGAGAAATGTTGAGTTTCAACTCGATTGAGATTATATTGAGGATTCTGAATAAGATTTACAAAATAGTTATTTGTGATACAAGTGCGTAAAATAGGTGATTGTGTGTGAGTGTGAATTTTGCAGCATAAGCCGGAGGCTCGAAGCAGGAGTCGGTGGTTAGCGCACGAGCGAAGCGAGTGCGAAAACGTAGACGAGTGCTTCGAACCGCAGGCAAATGATGCAATAATACGAGTTAACAATCACCTACGCGCACGTGTATCACACGCTATTTTTGGGCAACGCCCGTCCGAAAAAGTTGTCAGGAGGTGGTAACGAAAAATACCAATTTTATTTTTCAATGTTTGAAAAAAAATTTTTGAAAAAAAATGTTCTGAAAAAAAATGTGTGCAAAAAAATTTTTGAAAAAAAATTTTGTGAAAAAAAAAAATTTTTTTTTAAAAATTTGTGAAAAAAATTTTGTGAAAAAAAATTTTCGAAAAAAAAAATTTTGAGAAAAAAAATTTGTTGAAAAAAATTTTTTGGAAAAAAATTATTGAAAAAAAATGTTGGTGTTTATGCTTTTTGGTTCCTCCCCCCTCGAATCCGGGGGGGGGGGGCTACGAAACCCTAAAAACAAAACTTCAATCATTAAAACATTTGTTCAAGTTAAATGTAAATTTATTTCAAGAAGATACCAACACCAGTGTTTAAAGTTACCTATGCCAGTGTCTAAAGTACCTCATTTCGAATGTGCGCATGCGCAGCTTTTTCACCAGTGTCTAAAGTAAGCCATCTTCAAACTACGCATGCGCGAAAATTTTTTCACGCACAGTCTGCTCAAATAAGGTACTTTAGGCACCATCTACATGCATGCAAACGTCAACTTTTGAGGTGGGTGTTGCAAAAACGCCTTTTTCTCTCATGGGAAATACATGCTAAACTTCATGGGGCTTGCGCCACCCCTAAATATCATTTTTTTCCAAAACAAAAAAAATGGATTTATTTTTGGGTGGATTTGAACAAATTTGGGGGGTGTCCCGATAAAAATTGAAAAAAAAATTGTTTCCAATGCATTTTTGGACCACCCTAATGTATACCCTTAAGCCATTTCCCTTCCAGGGTAGGCGTGACACTACCCGATTCGGGTAGTGTTTCTAGGTGGATAGTTTCTTGTCGTAAATAACTACAAGTGTGGGATCACCACACCCACGACGAGCCACTAGCACGCAGTATGGTATTTCCGAACGGTCAGCCATCCAAGTACTAACCGCGCCCAACACTGATTAACTTCAGTGATTTTACGAGAACTGGTGTTTTCATCGTGGTATGGCCGTTGGCATATAAACATATAAACCATATATAAATATAAACAGAATAAATCATTTTTTGAAACTTCATAAATCGGTACTGGTAGGTCATAAAAGTTTCAACAAATGGTCGATCGATGAGTCTCAGGGACGCGAAAAAATACGCTAGATATCGTATTGTTGTATTTTGAATATCAAACAAATTTTCTTTTTACAAGGTAAAATTGTTCTTTTTAAATCTCTAAACACAAGAAAAAATCTAACACTAAATGGTCGATCTAGCTCAATATCCTATCAGACCTGTATATCAATCGGAGCTACACCTCATCCAAATTTCATGATTTTAGCTCTTTCACTTTTCGAGATACGGTGAACAGAAAGAAGTTACACACACATGAACACACGCAAACACGGATATTTTTTTTAAATTTCATTTTCGAGCTCCTGGGGTCGACTTATATCAAAATATGTCAACAAAGTATATTTGAAATTTAGGTCATTGCAAACCTCCCTCCATAAGGAAGCAATTATTTCATTCCACACGAAATTTATATTTTTCTTGATTCCCATACCAAATTCAAGTTGATGACGAATCAATTAATAAGTTAATTATTTGACAACAGACGATTGAATTATTATCTCAATTAAAAATAGTTAAATCAAGTTTTAATCGTAAATTTAAACAATTAAAATTAAAACTAAATTTCAATTGTCAATTAGAATATTTTTAATTAGAGATTAAATTTTAATTTTCAAGTAAACAAATTTTAATTAGAAATAAAATTTTAATTCTCAATTAGAAAAGTTTTAATTATGAATTAAATTTTAATTCACAATCACAAAAATTTCAATTAGAAATTAACTTTTAATTCCTAATTAGGAAAATTTTAATTAGAAATTAAATTTTAATTCTCATTCAAAAAAATTTTAATTACAAATTAAATTTTAATTCTCAATTGAAAAAGTTTTAATTAGAAATTAAATTTTAATCCATAATTTAAAAAATTTTAATTGATAATTGAACTTTGATTATTTAATTGTTAATGGACTAATTACTATTTTTGCAACCCTGCTTCACGGAAACAAATCGTGAATGCAAAACAATACTTTTGAATTTTACGTTTCTTGAAGGGCTGACAAAAAAAAATTTTCTTGTTGAGAAAATGGTTTACCTAAAAAAAAAGCTTTTGTTTATTCTGACATACTAAACTGGATCTCTCTGCATGCTTTGAAATGGAATCAGTCTGATAAGGATCCTCCAGGATTTTTTATTTTTGAAATATTTGTAATAATTTGTAATGATTTTCGCACGTTACCTAGGCTTCTATTCAAAATTTACCTGGAATAGCGGCCATATTGAAATTATGTCGACGGTGGCGCACCCAAGAATTCAGATCCCAATATCTACGAAAAAAAGTTGAACTCTCTTCTAAAAGTGTTGAATTTTAAAACCAAAAATATAAATAGCCAAATAAAAATGGAAAATTTAATTTTTAGTATCAGAAAATTATTTTCAACAAATAAAAAACCCAATTTTCCACAACGTAGTCAATTTTTTAACCAAACAGATGAATTTTCAACTAAAATGATGATTTTTCCAACCAAAAAGACGGAACTCTCAACAAAGAAAGATTTTTTAGTCAAGAAAGAAACAAATTGTATCCAAATTGTTGAACTTCCAGGCCGAAACATGACTTTTCTGTGAAACAGTTGAATTTTCAAGTCAAAGATATGATTTTTTACCAAAAAAGACGAATTTTCATCTAAAAAGATCAATTTTCAAACAAAAATAGATCATTTTTACATTTATATTTGAAAAAAATTAATTTTTAACTAAAAAAAGACATTTTCAAGAAAATAATGAGATTTTCAACTAAAAAGATGCCAATTGCACTTTCTACATATAGTCCGACCGCCTGGGGGGAAGGGGGTATCCGTGTATATGCGCGAGCGCGCGCTTCAAGTTTGCGCAGGGACACTACATTGAAGAAATGATCTTTTATTATTATCATATTTTTATTGTTATTATTATTAACAATTTCTATTGACAAGGCATCATGACATTTCAAATATTTTTTTTTAATCAACAGCTGCAAAAATGTACAATTTAATCTACCTTCTCCCAAACAATAAATCACGTGCGTCCTAAACTATGAACCAAGACAGATTTATGTGTAAACATCGTCGGTAAACGTTGACTGAAATTGAAATCTTACATAAAGCAAATAATAACTCACGCACATGTGGGAGTATAAAAATTTATTTTCTCTTATATATAATGTCGTGCAAAAGTTTCTGGACAGTTATTTTCCAGTAGGATAATAATCCTAATCTAACAATGTAACAATAACCCTACTTTAATAATAATAAACTGTAGATTTTCTCTCTATTGACATATCCGGCATATTTTGCCGGATTTGAATAAACAAATAATTATTGTTTGAATAATAAAAACTTATTTACAAAATACTTGGAAACTCGTCCCTTATTAATTAAAAATAATTCTTGTGAAGAAAATCCGAAGAACACCGTTTTTAGTATGAATTTAATAGAGAACTGCTATTTTGCATTTTTTGGGGCCACTTTCCAAGCATAATAATAATTCACAAAAATTTTATAACAAGTAGCTCTTTTTCCCATTTTTTTCTAAATCAAGCTTTTCCCATTTAAAACCCCATATTAATTTCAAAGGCTCGGTGGTACGGGTTAACTTCGACAAAAAAACGAAAACAAGAAAAATGTTAAGATGATAAACTGTAAATATAAATTAAGTATTTATTTTTAAAATTGAACTGTAGTACGACTCTAAACAATAGAATTATAATAAAATTGATTTTATAAGACGATTCTGAATCTGCTTATAATTAAATAATTTATAGATTTTTACGTTAAAAATTGAACTATTTCAATTTGAATGCCTTACGTAATTAATTACATGTATGCATCCGATTGAAACTTCAAAATCTTTTTTTAATTTTCAAAAACATTTCAATTAATATATTCATTATTTTAAAGTTTTTATTGTTTCATTTTTTTTAATTTTTAATTTGTAAATGACATTTTTCATTTAAGATTTTCAAGAAACAACTTATAATCACTAAATTGTACTGTTTTTAAGTTAAAATTGTTCAAAAATGATATAATTTTCAATACTTAAAAAATTGATTGATTCATTCTTCAAACTATTTTATTTGGGACCGTACTTAAATTACGTAAAAGCTTAAGGGGGAGGGAGGGGTCAGAAGATTTTGTTACGATTCGTTACTGAAGGGGGGGGGGGGGGGGTGTTCTTCATTCATGTATGTAACTTTCGGAAATTCACAAATTAAATAAGTATCTCGCAGAAATTGTACAGAAATTTAATATGAATTCAACTTTACGCACCAAAGAAAACTGGTGAGTGAAAAAAGGAACCTAGCCAACAACAATTTTTTTTAATTCAGGAAGAAGTCAGGGATTTGGAAAAAAATCTTACAGAAGTCCGAGATTTATATAACTTTAAATAACTGTCAAACCGAACAGATTTGAAAATTTTCAACTTTTATTTGAAATTATTTTATTCCGCTTATAACAGATTCTAGGTTCAAAATTTTACAAATGTAATATTCTTGTTTTTGAATATTAATGGTCAGGGAAAATGAAAAGGTGGTTAGGGAAAAATTAGAGAATTTTTAAAATTAAGTTTTGCGGTAATCCTGATATAACATTCTTCTTAGTAATTTATTTGCTTTGTATTTATATTTCTTTTTTTGCAGTTGCAGTTGTTTATTTGTTTGAAAATGCAATAGTTTTGTTCATAAATTAATCTTTTTGCTTGAAAATTCCACTATTTCGTAGAAAATTTACTTTTTGACAGAAATTCATATTTTGGTGTTGAAAAATAAATTTAAATGTTTTTTGGATAAAAATCCAACTATTTTTTGGAAAATGTGTATTTTTTATTAAAAAAAATTCACCTATCTGAGCAGAAAATTAATCTTCTTTTGATAAGAATGCAACTTTTTGGTTGAAAATTAAATAATTGTTTTAAAAATGCATCCTTTTTGTATGAAAATTTAACAGTTATTATCGAAAAATTGTCTTTTTGGGTTGAAAATTCAAATACCTTCGTAGAAAATTCAACTCTTATTTAAACAGTTTTTTTTTTGAAAATTTTCTTTGAACCACTTTGTTAAAGAATAATTTTTTCGTTGAAGATTCATATTTTTATTTGAAAATTCATCTCTCTGGTTAAAGTTTGACTATTTAGTTGAGAACTGATTTTTTATAATTGAAAATGTAACTGCGTGGGTAAAAGTTCAACTATTCTGTTGAATTTGTTTTTAATGAAGCTTTACCTCTTTGGTTAAAAATTTAACTTTTTTGTTGAAAATTAATTTTTTTTCTGAAAATTCCTATTTTACTGGTTCAAAATTCAATGTTTCTACAGAAAATTCGTCTGTTGGCTTTCAGGATCCACAATTCAGGTGAACTTTTTTTATTTTCATCACTGAGAAATCTTTTTATTTGTTGAAAATTCGTCTTTTTGATTCTGCAATTTTTTTTTCAATTACATTTCATCCTTCTAGGTTGAACTATCAACTATTAAACTTTTTTGTTACGAATTTTTTTTTAAGGTTGAAAATTGAACTATTTCTTTGAAAAGTCAATTGTTTTGTAGAGAATTTAATTATTTTGTAGAAAATTTAAGTATTTTCTTAAGAAGTCATCTCTTATCGTAGAAAAGTCACTTTTTTTGTTTCAAAGAAATAAATTTCAAAATTTTTGATTTGTATATCTATGTTAATGAGATTTGAATGTTAATGGTTAAAGAAAAAAAATTGGTCGAAGAAAAATCATAGAATTTTAAAAATGAAGTTTTCTCCCTGCATAGCACGCATTATCTTAAATAGAACTAATTTCCACTAGTTTCAAGTTCCATATCTTATTATTTCTGGAAACCATAAATTACGTACAGCATAAGGGGGGTGGAAACATTTTGTTACGGTTCGTTACATGGGGTGGAGATGGTCGATTATCCGTTACGTAATTTACGTACGGCCCCTTTCCTAAAACGCATTTTCTCCTTTGCCTGCTTAGTCAAGCTTTGTTTATAAAATACTGGTGCGGACCGATATGAGTTCTCTGAAAGAATACATTGTGTGGCATTTATATTACGCATCTACATTTAGAATTAGGCTAATTATATTTCCTGAAGAAGATTAATAAATTCTATCACTTATATCCAGGAAACAATAATTTTCCACGATTTTAAGATAATATAAGATCAAGTATTCTAGTCCGGCAAAATATGCCGGATTTCAATTTTCTTTTCCGGTATATTTTATCGTGCACTAAATTGAACTCTACAGAATTTAATATGAATTCAAAATGCGAGAGAGAGAGGGGGGTGGGGGGTGGAGAAGAAGAGAGAGGAGAGAGAGAGATGGGCAAAGAGAGACTGAGGAGCTCCTGTCTGTGGGTGACGAAAAGCGAGCCTCCGGTGTGTGCCATAAGCAGGGATGTGTACGTATAATACATCATGTATATTACATGGTTTTCGACATTAATATTACTACGTATATTACGTCCTTAGTTTTCTACAAATGTTTTTACATTTGCTCACGTGACTATATGGGCGGGATTTTTGAATTCGTTACTCTAAAAATACCCAATTGACTTACAGAAACAACTAATATTGAGCAATTAATTAATTATTCGTGATTATTCATCACTTTCCTGAACAAATTAGTTTAAAAATAATATACATATTTATTATAAATGTTTATCGTACTTGATCATCCGAAACGTTTTCGTGCATGTGGAACACAAGCATAAGTATGAAAACATGGTATCCTAACCTATAATTAATCGTTACCTGTGGGCCTTTAGTCGCTTATAACCTGTGTTTTTGAAAACTTTTTGAAAAAGTAAACACTTCGCAACATTTTTACTCTCCAACTTCTGGCGCTCGAAGTTAATTTTTTCCCACGGTATCCCCCCCCCCTGAAAAGTTTTTTTTCTTCTTGTTCTTAACATTTTTCTCTCAAAATTCAAATTAAATAGATCGAAGTGGCTATTCCTACGGTAATTAACGTGAGTGAAGCTTCCGAAACTAAACCTACGAGAAATGGAAAAAGTTCCGAAGTGCATCGATGGCGGCGCTAGTGTTGTCAAAATGAGTTCAAAGTTCAAATAAGACCGCAGGTTTGCGTGATGTGTTAAAGTTTAAAAATTCAAATAAAGTTATTTCTTGACACTGGTTATCGTTAGTATATAACACCTTGACTTTGACATATTTGTCTGCATGCTTATAAGTTCATGACAGATGGGTTTCGCGACAAATGGGTTACTCTTTAAAACTCTATTATTTTTTTAATTATTATATTATTTTTCAAAATGCTGATTGTGCTTTTTTTTAATTCAACCATTTCGATTTTAAATCGTCTAATCTAATCAAATCTTTCGCAAATCTAAATGATTTTTGTTTTCACATTCTCAACTATAAATCGGACAATTTCACAATATTACATTAAAATAAATTAATTAATCTACTTTTGGTTGAAAGTAAGTCCACTATTATATTTTTGATTTTGGTTTAGAACTAATCTTTTTTTATTTATAGACCTCAATTTGTTTTTGTATAGTCGCTCCACAGGCGGTCCCCGCCGCGCCGGTTGGCCTGGGTTTGTGGCTTTTCCCGGCATTGTCACCTTGTGAAATTTTCAATTAAATTTAAATTAAGCTCAGTTACAAATTCGAAACAATTATCATGAACCCTTAGAGCTTAGAATCTTAAAGCTACAATAAACCTGAGGGCAAAGGTTAAAGATATATAGGGTAAGATTATTTAATATAATCTATTTTTAAGAATCATTAAAAGAAATTGATTATTTCTTTTGTGTTGAAAATTAATTTTTTAAACTAAAAATTGAACTGTTCCATTTTTGCTTGAAAGTTTTTTGTTTTTTCCTTTAGTTGAAAATGCAGCTATTTGGTTAAAAATTCGTTTTTTTGTTGTTAAAAATTAATTGTTTCAACAGAAAATGTAAATATTCTATTTTTTGTTGAATCGAAACCTTGTAGAAAATGGTTGAACAAGTTGAAAATTCTCTATTTTAGGTGTTTGAAGGGATTTTTCACATTTATAGGGGAAAATGGGACGGACTGAGATCCCTGAATGATATTTTTTATAAGGTTGGAATTACGAAAAATAAATCATTAAAAAAAACCTTTCGAAGAACAGATCTCTCTAAAGTAGATCATAATAATATCTCGACGCATCCGGCAATCTATTGTCTTTTTGATTTGAAAATTTATCTCTTTGGTTGAACATTTAACTGTTTTCTTGAAAATTCATTTTCTGTGTTAAAAATTACCTTCTTCAACTGTAAATTGGACCTTTCGATTTTTGGTTGAACTTTTGTTGAACAAATGACCTTTTTCAGTTTAAAATTCAACTATCTGCTAACTATTTAACTATGTTGTTGAAAATTGATTTTTTTGTAAATAAAATATGATTTTTAAATAAACATATATGAGCATTATTTTTCTATGTATTTAATACATCCCGTCTTAACATTTACTTTTTTCGAATAGGTATTTTATTAAACTATTATTATTATAATTTTTATTATTGCTGACAACGTTAATACAAGTATTTATTAGTTAATTAGAAGCATTGTCATCGTCTATAAAGGCTTATTTTCTACTGGAAAGTGCAAGATAATAAACATTTCAATATTATTTACAATTGATAACATTTCCACACAGTTTCCACTTATTATTTGCAATAGAAGAGTTATGCAATATCTCTTTGAGTATTTTTTTGAGCTATGAATGTAATAATGAGGTTAAAAGAAGACATAACCACATTCTTGAGACTTCTTTCGAAATATAAAAGGGCATAAGTACAAAATTTTTGAAAAATATACGTTTTTTTTTACAAACTTTTTCATTAAATTTTTTATTTTGAAAAATCTTATTTCTTCTATTCGAGAGCTTGGTATATTTACTACAAAAGGCCATATTTTGAATAAAAAATAAAATTATTCTATTTTTTTCAGGCTGGCCAGTCTTCCAGAGAATTACTCTGATAATTAAATTATTTACAATACACTAAACAATTTATATAAACAGCTGGCAATCTTATAATATATTATTATTTAATATTTTTTCAGTTGTTTACCCCAGGTCCCCAGCCTAGAAACTTAAGTCCAGGCACTTAATATCTTTTTTATTCCAAGGTACACCCGAGAGTATAAACTCGTCCCTTTTTGGCAATTACTTAATTACTTGATACATTGACAATTACTTCTTTAAAATTATTTAAAACAGTCAAGTAACTTCTATTCCAAGGTGTATCTCCCGTACCTGCAATAAATAATTTATTACTTCAATATTTATACATCATACATATTAAACCAATGCTTTCTCATTTGCTAGCCTTGGTGTAATTAGAACAAAATTGTAGTAAAGAATCTGACTTTCATTTTTACTCGAATTCTAAAAATTACTTATGTTCATGTACAGGCTCAACTTAAACTTCCAAAAATTATACATATTTATAATTTCTGTTTTTGAATTTCGCGCAATCGAACATTAGCGCCGCCATTGTTGTATTTCGGAACTTTTTTCCATTTCACGTAGGTTTAGTTCCTGTAATGGCCACCAGCGCTGGAATCGAATTTCTTCTCCTGTAGAATTCTCAGCTTGGCTGCCATTGGTTGTTAGAGTTAATTCTTCCGTTGATTTATTTTGATTGAAATCAAAAGCCGCGAAAAGTGGTTTCAACACAATAAAGACACATGATTGTAGAGAAACTCAATATTTATTTATATTCGAGTTATTATTATTAATTAATTGTTCATAATAGTTTACAGCTCCAGCAATTTTATTCAACAATATTTGAATTTACGTTTTCAAGGAAGAATCATAATCCTTGTTTTATTAATATTAACTTTGAATCAATTGAATGTCAGTTCTCGATTTAAACCAACTACCAGCTGAGACGAAATTATCATTGAAAGTTAAACTCAAAAATCTTTGCACCCAAAATATTCTAAGTCCGAACTCAGATTTATTCAATTAATCTTTTAAGTCCACAATCTTTAAAAGTGTCGCAGGGTTTTTTATTTGAAGCTGGTAGAGAGATTGACGGAGAACTGACTTTTTTCTCTCGGGGAAAAACAGACAGACCCTCGGCGAGAGCGAAGATCCTGGTGGGAGCTACCCCACGCGTTTTACTCTAACCAGTTATAATCCAGGATATAAAAATCGTCATCACCTTTAACCAATAGTAAAATAGGTCAAAGTATGAAATCCACGCCTCCGCGGTCTCGCGAGTCCCGAACTTGTTTCCAACAAGTTCCAACAAGCGACCCGCGAATCGTCCAAAGATCTCATACTTCATTAAAACCATGACAGGTTTACGAGCACCAAACTCGCGCCTTCAAAGGTTCCCGCCACGACAGCGTGGCGCCGACACCCTTTGAACTCGAGCGGCTTTCAGTCTTCGCTCTTTACTATCAAATTACAATCTAGATCATACGTTCCTTACTTCTAATACACTCAAGCCTCCTCTAGGTTGCCGACTAATAACTAATGCGCATTCCTTATATTATTATTCTAGTTTGCCATTATTGAGAGTAGGAAGATAATAATTACTCTTAAAATGTAAATAATTCCTCAAGAATTATTAGATTCTGATCGAATTTACCCAAATTAATTGGGTTTTATTCAAATAATTAAAATTATCAGAACTTCCATTAACTTGTGTTCGTCCCTTCAAGATTCGTTCGCGCCAAGATTTGAAATGCCAGCCATGATTGTTTAGCGCCCTCAACGCCATCTATCAAAACTTAGTACGCAGGTCGACCTATGCCATTACAGTTCCGGAAGCTTCACTCACGTTAATTACCGTAGGTATAGCATCAGCCTAAATAGATTGAACAGCTTTATAAGAGGTTATGTCAATTATTCAAATCTGTTAAATGCAGTCCCGCCCGCGTAAATTACGTCCGACATCTTTGATATGTATTATACATAGTTTTCCACAATTTTCTACGTATATTACGTCGTTTATGTATTATACGTAGAAAACCTCGAGTGACATGTCACAACCCGTCTCTGGCCGTAAGACACAACGTGTGTGTGACAGGCCTGCGTTACACTATGCCACGAAGGAATAGTAAGGAGTAGTATCCCTGTAAGTGGGGAGTGGGACGAGCGACGTCCAATAATTCGTTAATGCTAGCTACGAATGAAAACTCGTATGCTCCCCCGTTCACATGCGCACTGGCGTTTGCCATGCCAACGATGTCAACACGCGTTTGAAGTTTCGAACTTGTGTATTGAACGAACATAAACAAACGAACGTAACCTACATGTTCATCGAGATGTCAAAAGGTAACATATTGAGTGGGTATAACATGTGACTGCGAAAACAGCTCTGCGCATGTGCACGGGGGAGCATAAGAGTTTTCATTCGTAGCTAGCATTAACGAATTATTGGACGTCACTTGTCCCACCTCTGCTCACCGAACACATAGGGTGATACCACTCCTTACTATTCCTTCGTGCACTATGCAGTCGTGGTTTCATTCGAATCAGGCGCGACTACCCATATCGAGGTCTAAGATGTTTACACATCAAAAAACACACTTACTTTTAAACATTCTGACATAGCATTAACTAACATAACGCTCGCAAGCCGCCAGCTCCTCGGCCAGCTCGAGCTCAGAGGGACTAGCACTAAGAGAGTGATACTGCGCGACAACACCAACCCAGGATTCGACATGTTCTGACGCGAGAGCTTGCGCGAGTTCTGTCCAGTAACGTTCGAATTTAACTTGATTCAAATGCGGTATTTGTTATACAGAGAAAAATCATTTAAGACTTGATTCCACCAACCAAGCAATAAGCATATCAATTATTATTTCAGTTACTAAAAAGTAATAAATCCCGTGTATGATATGTAGTCGCTTTTTGTTAAATCGCACATTTTTGCAGCTGGTAATTAAAAAATATATTTGAAATGTCATGATGCCTTGTCAATAGAAATTGTTAATAATAATAACAATAAAAATATGATAATAATAAAAGATCATTTCTTCAATGTAGTGTCCCTGCGCAAACTTGAAGAGCGCGCTCGCGCATATACGTGCGTATATATATAGGTTTATGACCGCAAAAAATGCTAATTGTTAATTGCCGAATGTTGGATATTTATGGCAAAAAGTCAATATTGTTATACATCAGGCTGTAAGGCAACTCTTGATGGTTAAGTACGTTCCTTATTT
This sequence comes from Andricus quercusramuli, assembly GCA_932178445.1. Taxonomy (NCBI): domain Eukaryota; kingdom Metazoa; phylum Arthropoda; class Insecta; order Hymenoptera; family Cynipidae; genus Andricus; species Andricus quercusramuli. Next base: position 18,947 of record CAKNXH010063222.1, read on the forward strand.
TTGAAAAAATATTCAATAGGTAAAAAGTTATTAACAACCAAAGTTGGCAAAAAACGTCAAATTGTCGACTTTCAAAAATTAATAACTTTTGAAATATGCATTTTACGAGAAAATGATAGACCTTTTCTTCTTAAAATGGGCCAAATTAGTTTTAAAAAAATTGTCCGATTGCAAAAAACCATTTTTTAATAATTTGTTTAAACAATAGCGAATAACAAAAAATTGACCAACTTTTGGGCCGGGCAACCTCGAAATTCGTTATCAGCGACCCAAAAAACGTAGAATAAGACAAAGTTGCCGAGGGGACCTCGAAATGTACACGGATACCCCCCCAGGCGGTCGGACTATGTCTTGAAAATTCCAATCCGACATAAATCAAGTATATTAAAAGCGTGTATACGTGTCGAAATTTAAAATAATTCATTGAACAAATACTTTTCACCATTATTTCTAATGAAAAATATCCAACCAAATATCCAAGTTTTAAAATCAATAAATCTATAGAACAATACTTGTCCAAATTGCAATTAGTTCATCTAACAAAAATTGTCATAAATTTATTTTTTAAATAAATGTTGTACAACCAAATTATGTTATTAAATCTAATAATTGTGCCTAAATTGCGATGTCCAATCAACCAATATTACTTCCAAAGCCATTTTTTCCAAAATTCCACTCCAATATAAATCAAATATCTTAAAACCATAAGTGTCCAAAAACAAAAAGTCCACTATCCAATATAAATCCAATATCTCAAAACCATACGTGTCCAAAATCAAAGAAATTCATTCAACCACAACTTTTCACCATTATTTCCAATGAAAAATATCCAACCAAATATCCAAATTATAGAGACAATGTATGTATATGTATGTATACCATTAAGCCATTTCCCTTTCGGGGTAGGCGTGACACTACCCGATTCGGGTAGTGTTTCTAGGTGGATAGTTTCTTGTAGTAAAGAACTACACGTGTGGGCTCACCACACCCACGACACGCCAACAGCACGTAGTTAGTAGTATTCCCGAACGGTCACCCAGCCAAGTACTAACCGCACCCAACACTGCTTAACTTCAGCGATCTAACGAGAACTGGTTTTTTCAGCGTGGTATGGCCGTTGGCCAATAATTGCATTAAATATGCAATGATGTAAAACTTAATATAAAAAATATTGTTAATAAATGTATTATTTATTGTTATTCATATGTATTACATTACTCATCAAATTTAGAAAGGAAAATGTAAATTTAATGCTCAATCTTCAATGGCCTTCATTCATTTCACATTATTTTTTTTTAACAAATGAACGTTCCTGTAAATTGCAGATCTTAACTGAAATTCTTCTTAACGTAGAACATCTTGAACAATGATATCTGTAAGAAAATAAAAAATATGGTTATACATAATATATTTTCAAATCAAACGTTTACACATAATAATAACATTATCTACTATACGTAAAGTATAAATGTCATTATATTCAAAGAAAAACAAATTTATCTTTGAAACTTTATAATTATATTGAATACAATCGGGAAAAAAATATTTGTGTGATATAAATCTTATAGAGACATTGATAAAAATACGATAATTTGCATTAATGTTCCCATACAAATAAATTACAATGGTGGTACATGACAACACCTTGAAATTACTGAATACATGAGAATAATTCTTTCTTATACTCTCAGTTACTTATTTAGCACAATAGAGTACAATATTTAGAACAACTTTTATAAATATTATTCAAATTGGGATTAAAGTTAATTGTCTTGTTATAAATATTATGAATTTCTACTAAGAAATGGTAACTCAAACTCTGTGCAAAAACACAATACAATGTCTAAATGCATAACGTTTAATTGTATTTTAAAATTATACTTCATCGCATATTCGTAATATATATTAATACGCATACCTTTTTAAAATTGTAACACAGCTGTGGCAATAACTTCAGTAACCAATTCGCAGGACCATGTAATAATACCGTTGTTAATATCTGAAATCAAATTAATATGACTTATCAGTTGTAAGATCTACGTGGTTAGAATAATTTGAATATACATTTTATAGCAATGTGTACAAAAAATTGCGTTTACAAAATTTATTGTATTGTATTGTATTGTATATTTGAACTCTCCCTTTTACGGGTTTGAGGGCCTCCGCTCCCTGTACATATATTTACATTTCATCCTTAGTCTACCTTAACCGCTACTTATTTTCTAATGCAACGCCTTACATAATAACAATCATATTAGTACTACACTTAGCCTACAGACAATGAGCGATCTTCCCGGGCTTCCGTTTTCTCTTACCATCAAATACATTTTCACCGATTTGAAAATTTTTAATTTTCACAAGTTACTTTCCTTTACACAGGATTACCCGTTTGGCTCTGCCCTGATCTCTTGCTTTCTCTTATTTCTTCCAGTTTTTTCATCCACATCACTCCCTGTCCATTACCATCCAAAATCCATCTGACACATTCATCCATTTTCAACTGTCCATCTTCCTCTCCTGTACACCTCTCTAACACATGTGCCCATGACGCCACTTCGTACCCACATACTCTGCACAGATTGTCCTCTTCATCCAACCAATATCTACAAGCTCTTACTCCTTCACCCATTCTAAACCGTACCACCCTATTCCATTTGTCTTCCTTTTTCATCTTTTGCAAATATTCTGGTTCCGTCACCCCTTTGTCCATCATATGCCATCTATTGTACTTCGAATCCATAATCTTTCTCCATCTCTCTTCTCCTTGTCTTACTAATAGCTCTAATTCTATGTTCTGCCAATCCAGATCCCCTTCCTGTATATCACAAACACTCCTCATTTTTTTTCCTTTCTTCCTCCCATTTTGAATTTCCCCAATTGCCTCTCGTCTCCTTGTTCAGAACTTCATCCAAGCATACTTGTGCTATTCTACTCCCCTCTCCCCTTTTCAGCTTCTCTTCAAACCTCCAGGCTCTCTTAATTTGTCTGGTTACCATTTTTTCCCTTCCTAGTTCTTCCCTTATCATGTATCCTGGGCAACTCCAACTAACTCCCATTACCCATCTCAGAAATCTCTCATGTATGCTTTCTACTTTCCTATGTTCCTTCCATCCCCAAACCTCCACTCCATAACACAACACCGCCCAAACCAACGCATCAAACAACCAAACCCTCATTCTCCAATCGTCCTTGAACCTTCTCTTTCCTATACCCCATACTTGGCCCATTACTTTACTCGCACTTTCGATTCTTCTCCTCACCTGCAAATCGTTTCCCCCTCCTGACTCAAACCAAAAACCTAGGTAACAGAACTCCTCCACACTTTCCACTGTTTGTCCGTTCATCTTCCAAACGTAACCTATTTTGGTCTTTCTATTTCTAAAGCACATCACCTTGGTCTTCCCTACGTTCACCGTCAGTTCTTTTGTTCCCACGTACTCTTCGAAAATTCTTATCATTAGGTTCATCCCCTTCTCATCGTCTGCTATTAGAACTACGTCGTCCGCGTATGCTAGGGAGTATAGTTTGCTATTACCCAGGATCGTCCCCCCTTTCCCTTTCTCCTTTAGCTTCTCCTCTAGGTCTGCCAGCAGCAAATTAAAAAGTAGTGGACTCAACGGGCACCCTTGCCTTAGACCTCTTCCTGTCCAGAAAACCTCCCCTTTTTCCCCGCGTATCTTCACCCTAATCCTGGTTTCAGTAAAAATTTCCTTTATCCTCTCCACCAACCCTTCTTCTATTCCCCTCTCTTTCATTGCCTGCCGTAACACTTTTCTATTTACTGAGTCAAGGGCTGCTTTGAAATCTACAAACAAAGCGATTAATTTCCCTCTTTTTCTCCCTAAGTTTCTGTTAACCAAGTAGTTGAGTACATAAATATTGTCTATTGACCCCATCCCTTTTCTAACTCCCGTCTGGTTGTGTGGGATACTTTGCTTCTCTTCTATCTGATTCTCTAACCTTTTTCTTAGAATTTCTGTGTATATTTTATAGCCCACTTGCATGAGAGTGATCCCTCTGTACTCTTCTACCTTCTTACCCTCTCCTTTCTTAACAAGCGGTACTACCAGCCCTGTCATCCACTCATCCGGCCACCCTTCTCCTTTCCAAACCTTGTTGCATATCCTCCACATCACTTCCCTTATCCCTTCTCCTCCATACTTTATCGCTTCGTTTTCCATACCATCCTCTCCTGTGGCCTTGTTTCTTGTCAGTCTATCTATCGCCTCATTCACTTCTTCTCTTGTTATTTCGTTCGCTTCCTGCACTTCTCCCTGGACTGTCTTTCTATTTTCCCCTTTGATCCTTTTTTGTTCTCCCCCTAGCAGACCCTTAAAATACTTTTTCTACTTCGTCCTTGTATTTCTCCTTTCCCCTTTGCTTTTTCCCTTCCAGCATCTTCTCATGTTCTCTTTTTCTCCTGTTGTACTCCACCTTCTCTATTTATCCTTTCCTCCATTTTCTTACAGACTCTTTCATTCTCGACTTACTCTCCCTGCATTCCTCGTCCTACCAGCCTCTCTTTCCCTCTTCTCTTCCTTCTTTCGTACCTATCTCATCCCTTACCTTCTTAATCGACCCTTTCAACCTTTCAATCAACAAGTCTACTTCCTCCTCCTTTTCATGTCCAACTTTCTCCTTTTCCATTTTTTGTTCAAACACTTTTAATTTATCTATCCCCCAGTTCCCCATTTTCGTGTTCCTTTCACCCCCTCTTTCCTTTCTCCCTCTGCCACGCTTGTAGACGCCACCTTTCAGTGTCGCTATTACTGGGAAGTGCTCGGATCCTATCTCATTCCCCACCTTCATACTGCATATCATATTCCTTATTCTTTCTTCCGCCAGGATGTAGTCTATTACCGTTTCTCCCTTACCTATAAATGTGATCTCTCCCTTCTCATCTCCTTTCATATTGCCATTACATATGAACCATTCTGTTTCTCCTACTACTTCTAGTAATCGCCTCCCCTCCCTGTCTATGTCCCTATGTTTGGAGCTCCTTATATAGGCCTCCTCTTCTTCATCCCAAGTCTCTCCCCCTTGTTCGCCAGTCCAAGCATTCAAGTCGCCTACTATCAGAACCAACTCTTCCTTCTTTTCCTCCATCCACCTCCTCATCACTCTCCAACCTTCCTCTTCCCCTCTTCTTCTATATACACAAACCACCGCTATTTTGACTTTTCCAATGATAATCCTTCTTACCATTGTTTCATCCTTTTCCTCCCTATCCTCCTCTTTTCTCCCTTTTGCTGCCAGTTCTTTTCTCACCGCTGAGACCATGCCGCCCATCCCTCTACCTTTAACGTGTTCCTTTCTTGCTTCTTGCATTGTCCACACATACCCTTTAGGTAACATCCTTTTCATCCCCTTCCAATCCTTCTCATCTGCCCAGGTTTCACTCATCATAATCACATCCCATTTTTCCAACTCCCGCCAAAAACCTTCATTCTTGTTCTTCAAGCCTGACACATTCCAGAAAGCTATTTTTACGTTTTTCCCATCCCTTCCCTCTCCTATCCTCCTTACTTTTCTTCCGTCTTGCTTTTTGGAAACCCCTCGGCTTGATCGCTGACCTCTTTTGTATCTTCCTTTTTTCTACCTTTCTCAACTCTTTTTCCCTTCTTCCTTATTTCTTCTGATTCCTCGTCCCAGAACCATTCCTCCCCATTTATCCATAATCTGTCTCTCCCTATCCATACCATGTGCCCCTTTTTCCTCTCTATCCATTCAATAATTTTTTGTTCTCCATAATTTTCTTTTTCTCCTCCTCACTCCCTACTTTTACTACAAACATTCCTTCTTTTCCTTCCTTCGTCATTCCTACTCTCTTAACTCCTTCTACCGTTACCCGAATTCCAATATCTCTCAGTAGATTTTCGATTTCAATTTCCCCTGTTTCACTCTCTATTTTCAATCCCTTGACTACTATGTTATTTTTCCTCTTCGCCCTTTCTTCCCCTTCCAACCTTCTTTCAATCTCACTCAGTCTCTTCTTCAATCTTTCATTCTCATTTTGCCCGTTATCACTCCCTTCTACTCTTCCCGCACTCTCTGTTTCCTTTCCCATATGCTCATTCCTAACTTCCAATTTGCTTACCCGTTCTTCCAGTTGTTTTATCTCCCTATTTGTCTGTTCGTCAATCTCTCTCTGTCTATTCTCTATGGCCTCTAATTTACCCCATACCTTGTCTTTCTCCTCTTTCCAGAGTTTATCCCACTTTTCTCACTTCCCCCCCCCCCCTAACTTCTTTCCCCTGTCTATTCATATCTTCCAGACTCTTCCTTGTTTCCTCTCTAAATACTTTTATGAGGGCTTCCAGCTTCTCAAACATCCCCCCATCCCGCCTATCTCTGTCTGGTGTTTTTCGTTTGATCTTAACTTTTTTGTTATCCTTATCCATTTCAGAATCATCTTCCCCTTCCTCTCTTTTTCTCTTATCTTCCCCTTCACTGCTAGTCGCGCTCACCTTTTTTTGCCATTCGTCCAGACTCCTATTAGAGCCTGCGCTACCTAGCCTGTTGAGGCGCTGTAAATTCGACGGTCTCCCTCGTTTCTGGCTCGTGCCTGATCCCCTTCTCTCTGTCGAGCCGCCCCTGGTCGGTGTCTCCATGGACATAGGAAGGTAGGGGACAAGGCACGTCCTCCCAAACTAGGGCGAGGGGGTTGAGTATAAGTTACAAGGGGGAGTCTACCATCTTACCATGTAACTTTTGGCGGGAATTTCAAAACAGAAACATGACGAAGCAGTTTTTCATTTGAAAAAACTAATTCTCAAATAAAAAAAAAACAATTTTCTACCAAATGATTGAATTTTTGAGAAAAAAATGAACTTTGTACAATATATTTGAATTTTTAATTCAAAAATATAAGGAATATTCCATTTCTTAATTGAGTATTTAATTTTGTACATTTCAACTAAAATGTGTTCATCTTCTAATACTTGTTTGAAAAGTACTGTATATTTGGTAACTGTTCCAATTTTATATTGGATAATAACTTCAGTCTCCAGTTGTCACATTTTCAACTTGCTTTAAAATGTTTCATCTTTAAATTTTGTCAAGAGTATTTATTTTTAATAGTCTGCACTTGAAACGTGTACCTTATTCGTTCATAAATAATTTATTTGAATGAAATATGAAAAATAATAGAAAGTGTTTACAAAAATAAAAAATAAAGTAGGTATAGGTACTACAAAATCTTTTCACAATCTATATCTTTCAAAATTCTAGTGAACTCTTTAAGCCCCCATTAAAAATTGCGTAAATCCCTTAAAATGTTTGAAATCGTTGAAAATTTCTTGGAAATGTTTTAATCTCTTGAAAATGCCTTGGAATATTTTAAAATACCGTGAGATATTTAAAATCTTTAGAAATTCCTTAAAACTTTTCAAACCTCTTTTTAATTCCTTGAAAGTTTTAAAAATATCCTTTAATCTCTAAAATCCTGTGGAATTTCTTCAAATTATTGAAAGCCATTACAAATTCCTTAGGATCTTTTAAAATACCCTGAAATATTTTAAATTGTTTATAATCTTTTAAATTCCCTTGCAACTTTTTAAAGCTCTTGAAACTTCTTTTGGATTTTTAAAAATACTCTAAAATTCATAAAGTAATAAATAAATATATATATATATATGTATAAATTAATTATATATATAGAAAATAATATAAAGTGTTTATAAAAATAAAAAATTAAGTACGAAAATTAGTAAGTAATAATTAGTATACAACTATTGAAGGATAAAGAAAAATAACTTTTTTCCGGAATATAATTCTTTTAATATACATTATATACACATCTTACGTGTCATACATCAAATTTACAATTCTGATTGCAGTGAATTTGGTAATTACTGCCCTTTAAACAGAATAATTTTCCCGTAGAGTTGTCTGACACAGCATTATCTCGAAGTCTCACACAGCTGACGGAAGTTCTATCAATCATTTCTTCTGGAAAATGGCATGAGCAAATCCTCGAGTGTCTCGTCAAAGCTCCTGCATGTACTCCGATTCTATCCGCCCATTCCTGTTTTTTAACTGGATTTTTCGGAAACCTTTAAAAAATTATAGCATAAGATAATAAACAAATCTTAAAGAAAGCAAGTAGGAACTTCTCAGTTCATGACCTATCATAACCTATCAAGCTTCACTAAGTTTGATACGTTATGTATAACTTAAAGCCTTTATACGATAATGTCGCACGGTTTCATTGAGTTTATTAAGTTGCTTTTACCTGTTTATTTATATTTAACATATATTTAGGTTTATTTAATTAAAAAAATGAATTATTTTTTACTTACATGTGAAACGTAACCTTCAAAGCTTTCTTCTTACTCCTCCTTCCTGTATAATTATTGCAAACAGGAACTACACAATTCACTATTTTTCCTCTTGTCAACTTCTTACAGTTCAACAAGAGAAAATAAATTAAAACTTGTAAAAAAAAAGCAATATGTATACAATAACTTTCGTACTTCGCACGATTGAAGATACACAGTATATATCTATATCTATATATATTTGTTACATGCTAAGATGGCGGCCTTCCCCTCTGAATTACTCAACCCCGCAACGACATGCCTAGTCCCCTACCTTCCTATGTCCATGGGTGTCTCGAACGCCTCCTCCTCGCTACTGACAATTTCTTCCTTCTCCCTACCACCCGCGCTCACAACCTCGTCCGCTCTTGCTTCTTCATCTCCCTGCCCTCTGGCGCCCGTTTGCGGACTTCTTACCGTCGGCATCCCAGTATCCAACCTTACCCACTGTTCCACGACGCTACCCTCTCTTCACCTGCCTACCTCTTGCCCCCCTTACCCGACAACTATTTTCTACACCTAACCTCAAAACAAAATTTGCACGTTTCAACTTTCCTTTCTCACAACTTATTTCCACCCTTTACACACTTGTCTTCACTCACCCTTCTTCCTTTACACCTGCTCTCCGCACTCCCTGCCCTTTCTGCACCCACACACGCTGATTCCCTTCACCAAAGCCAAAAAACGCAACACTTGACACAAATGAGTTCTCTCACGATCGGTACCGAAAACGGAAGCCTACAACATTTATTGATATTTCGATAAACCGAAATTAAAATTAATTTTAAGAATTTCTAATATTATATGAGCATTTAAGGCATTTTATATTTTCATTAAAAAAGGCTTTGTAATCTTGTAAAATTTTGGATTCTATTTATAAAGTAATGTTTCATACAATTTACAAATATGTTATGCACAACAGAATAAAAAATCTTTTCTTATTTAATAAATAAAATATTGCTTCAAGATATAAATTTTATGGACACAATTTTGAAGTATTTATTTGAAAATTAGAATATAAATTTTATCACAATTTAAAATGAAATTGTTTTTATAAAATTTATAAAGATTTTCATAAACCTGAATTAAAATGAATTTTCATAATTTCCAATATTATAATAGCATTTGAGGCATTTTATATTTTGATTGAAGAAAAGGTGTGTAATAAAGTAAAATTTTGAATTTTACTTTAGAAAATAGTGTTTTATACAATTTACTAATATATTATGCACAACATGATAAAAAATGTTTTCTTATTTTACGAATAAAATAAAGATTTAATACATGAATTTTATGGACACAACTTTAATGTATTTATTTGAAAATTAGAATATAAATGTTAACATAAATAGTAACAAAATTTTTTTTATAAAATTTATAAAGATTTTGATGAACCTGAATGAAAATAAGTGTTTTAATAATATGCAACATATTACTTTTTATTTTGAGAACACAATCTAATGAAATAATTAAACTCATACTTATTACATTCTCATCTAGAGAAGGTATTAGATTTGTGTGAAATTTGCGGGCGCCCCCCCCCCGGTTTTTGTCAAATGTCCACGTTTCGAGACCCCCTGAGTCAGAAAAAATGGTTTTTACGTCGGTGTCTGTCTGTCTATCGTCGTCGTCGTCGTCGTCTGTATATCGGATAACTTTCGAAAGACTAATCGGATTGGATTGTGCTTTTGCACACAGTTTGTGGAACCAAAAAGAGAGATCGAGTTCCTTGACCAGCTATTTTTGATGAAAACTCAAAAAGCTAGAACATTTTCAAAAATTTTTAGACCTTTTTTTTCAAATTTAGAAATTCCACGGACGGCTGTCCATAGTACTCAGAAATTCAAACAATTTATTCTCATGACTTTTTTCGATAAAAAGAAAATTGTCAGAGTTATAGCATTTTAAAAATCCAAAAAAAGAAACGAAAATTAATATTTTCAGCCGAAAAACGCACGATACGAAAAAAAAGTCAAGAGAAGAAAAATGTTTCTTTTTGCACGCCTTACAAGATTATCTAAACGACTTCTTGAATTTTCTCGAAAGATCGAAAATTCACATTTTTGTTGCACAAAAAATAATGAAAAATCCAAAAATTCAGTTTTACGGCCAAACTATGCAAGATAAAACAAATCATGATGAAACAAAATTTGTGCGTACAAAAAAGATCTACAAATTTGTCATTGGTCACTCTTTGATAGGATGTGTAGTTTTTGCTTTATTCATAAAAAAGGTCATTAACAGTGAAAAAATCAGCCCGATAAGTGGGCGCATTCTCATCGAAACTTTGCTTATTTCATTTCTTTTTCATCTCGTGTGTGTTTTCTCACAATATTTCATGGTTTTAATGTTCTCAATACTATTTCTAACGATTAAAACAATAAAATAATCATCATTTAGGCTCATGGTACTTGAAAATTTGTATTTTCACATTCTCATCTAGAGAAGGTATTAGATTTGTGTGAAATTTGACCCCCCCGGTTTTTGTCAAATGTCCACGTTTTGAGACCCCCTGAGTCAGAAAAAATGGTTTTTACGTCGGTGTCTGTCTGTCGTCGTCGTCTGTATATCGGATAACTTTCGAAAGACTAATCGTATTGGATTGTGCTTTGGCACACAGTTTGTGGGACCAAAAAGAGAGATTGAGTTCGTTAACTAGCTATTTTCGATGGAAACTCAAAAAGTTAATACATTTTCAAAAATTTTTAGACCATTTTTTTCCAAATTTAGAAATTCCACGGACTATCCATAGTACTATCCACAGTACTCAGAAATTCAAACAATTTATTCTTATGATTTTTTCCGATAAAAAGAAAATTGTCAGAGTTATAGCATTTTCAAAATCCAAAAAAAGAAACGAAAATTAATATTTTCAGCCGAAAAACGCACGATACGAAAAAAAGTCAAGAGAAGAAGAATGTTTATTTTTGCACGCCCTACAAGATTATCTAAACGACTTTTTGAATTTTCTCGAAAAATCGAAAATTCACATTTGTATTGCACAAAAAATAATGAAAAATCAAAACATTTTAATTTTACGATCAAACTATGCAAGATAAGACAAATCCAAACAAAGAAAAAAAAAGATTTTTTGGTTCCTTACCTAGAGGTAGGCCGGGAACTGGCAGATCCGAAAATAGGAACTTTCTATCTAATTCAACGCTGCTGAAGATTGGTGTCCTCAACATAAAACATCAAACAATTGAGACTCTCTCGGTTTCCTGGGGGGGGCCCCCCCGTAAGGTTAAGGTAAGAATATTACGAGTAACTACGCACGTAAAAAAACTATATATTCTATGTGTATCAGAGACAAAGGAAAAGGGTTGCGAAAGTGGAAACATAGAAAACAGGGTGTTGAAAGGCGGTTTTGAAATATGGTCAGGAGTAGATAGCGAATCACATTGTAGTCGATTTGATTATGAATGAAGAAGCAAGACAGCATTTAAAAGATCAAGAATCAAGAGATGTCAAAGACGCCTTCTGGGACATTTAAATGATACAATAAGTACTTGCGATCATGGTGAAAGAATTATTCTGCTAGGAGATGTGAACGGATGGGTCGGTGTCCAACGTCAGGGTACAGATACAGAAAGGGTGCTAAGTAAGTCTGGGGATCCAAGAAGAAAAAATTGTAACAGGGAAAAATTAGTTAGCTTATTCTTAGAAAAGGGCATATTTATTACAAATGCTTAGTTTAGACATAAAATGATCCGCATGTACACCTGCCGAAAAGAAAATAGCCACAGTATAATTGACTTCGTTATTGTGGATGAAAGAGAACTAGTAAAAGATACAAGAGTCATGATGGACTCTGAATGCAATACTGACCATAACCTTTTAGTCTCCAAAGTAAACTTAGGGCGGGAATATAGAAGAAAGAGAACCAAACAAAATTTCAATGTCCATTTTTCAATAATCATTTAAAAATTTATCATATAAATGTTCCAAAAATGACTTAGATACTTTTTTTCTCCCCTTTTCAGATAGTTGGAAAAAATCAATCCGATAGTAGGATTTATTAGAAAGATACGGAAATATACGCTGAAGTAAAGGAATTTCCTTCCCCATTTTGAATGAAATACAAATTTAGTCATTTTTATCTAAGGACATAGATCGTCACATACGGTCGTTGCGAAGCGAGACGACCAAATTTCGTGCCGCGAGCGCGCTCAAACTTTTGAGTTTCTACTATACGATCAACAGAAATGAGCGTGGAGCGCGAGGTTTACACAATTTTTAGACAAAACATCGAGCGCGAAGCGCGAGTGTCTTGATGAGAATGTGTTCCTTAAGGTCGGTAGAACCTTAAGTAAATTAGTTCTTCTTTTTATGTAAAACTGACATAATCAAACGAAAATCAGGCCATAACGATGAAACTTACTAATAGCCCGCGAAGCGCGCAATAACGAGCACACGAAGTGCGAAAACCTAGAGGAACTGAGCTTAAAGTGTCAGACAAATGCGTCCGAGCGCGTAGCGCGAGGTGAATATATTATCGAGCGCGAAGCGCGAGATCCAACGGGTGCGCGCCCTAGGCGCGCTCAAACTTGCGAGCAAAGCGAGCTGCGCGCGAAGCGCGTGATGAGAATGTGCCCGCCAAGCGGGCAGATTTTTTTATATCCATTTTATTTATTCATTCGAATTAGAATATAAATTTTATCACAATTTGTAACAAAATTTATAAATTGTATGGGCACAATTCTGATGTATTTATTTGTAAATTATAATATAAATTTTATCATAAATTGTTACAAAATTGTTTTTATAAAATTTATACAGATTTTGATAAACCTGAATGAAAATAAATGTTTTAATAATATGCAACATAATAGTTTTCATTTTGAAAACACAATATATTGAAATAATAATATTGATACCTATTTTGATATCTATTTTATTTATTCATTAGAATTAGAATACAGATTTTATCACAATTTGTGAAAAAATTTGTTTTTACAAAATTTATAAATGTTTTGATAAAAAACTGAATTAAAATTAATTTTCATAATTTCAAATATAATAGCATTTGAGGCATTTTATATTTTAATTGAAAAAAGGCTGCGTAATAGAATACAATTAGAAATTTTTAGATAAAACAATGTTTGATACGATTTACAAATATAGTATGCACAACAGAATAACAAATCTTTTCTCATTTTATAAATAAAATAAAGCTTCACTATATGAATTCAATGGACATGATTTTAATGTATGTATTTGAAAATAATATATAAATTTTATCATGATTTGTATCAAAATTGTTTTTATAAAATTTATAAAGATTTTGATAAACCTGAATGAAAATAAATGTTTTAATAATATTCAACATATTAGTTTTTATTTTGAGAAAACAACGAAATGAAATGATAAAATTGATACCTATTTTTGTATCTATTTTATTTCATTAGAATTGGAATATAAATTTTATCACAATTTGTAAAAAAAGTTTATTTACAAAATTTGTAAAAATTCTGATAAACCTGAATTAAAATTAATTTTCATGATTTCCAATATTATAATAGCTATGAAGTCATTTTCATTTTAAAAAATGTTGTGTAATAGAGTGTAATTTTGAAGTTTATTTATAAAATAATTTTTTATGCAATTTACAAATATATTATGCACAACACGATACAAAATCTTTTCTTATTTTATAAATAAAATAAAGTTTCAGTATATGAATTTTATGGACACAATTTCAATGTATTTATTTGAAAATAATATATAAATTTTACCATAATTTGTAACGACACTGTTTTTATAAAATTTATAAACATTTTGATAAGCCTAAATGAAAATTAATTTTCTTGGTATATTTTTATTATTATACCATTAAGCCATTTCCCTTTCGGGGTAGGCGTGACTTGCTCGGTTGGAAAGTAGTGGGATAGGTATATAGGTGTGAGGTAGGTCGTTATATGGTATAGGGTAGATAGGTATATAGGTATATGTGTTATGGTATAGATATTTTAGATTGATCTGGAGTTTTCGTGTTATTTATTCAAATAACACGTTCACTCCGCAACACTGCTCCGACCCAGGTTGTTGATCAATCTCTCTAGCGATCACCCCAAGTGAGGAGCCTCACAGAATTGTTATGTATGGTTCCCCACTTGGGCCCATTAGTATCCAAGGTCTTCGTTTCCGGCATCATTCACTCTATTGTCACTCTGCTTATAAACTATTTGTCGCCACATATTTCTGTCCTGGCATACTACTCTAGCTTCATTTACGTCCATGCATTTCTTCATGCAAGCTCTTCTGTTCCTATGACTTCTTATGTCTCTTCGGATCAATGTCTCATTTACAGATTCTAACCATTCTTTCGGCGGTCTACCTCTGGGCATTCTGCCATTTACTTTACCTTTATATACTTGCTTCGTCAGTCGTTCATTTTTCATTCTTTCACGATGTCCGAACCATCTTAACTGATTTCTTTCCCATATGTCAACTAGCGTGTCTCCTGTACCACATTCTTTGAGGATTATCTCGTTTCGGACTTTGTCCATCAGTGTTTTTCCGCATATTATGCGCAGAGGTTTCATGCCGATCGCGTTGATTTTACTCCTGTCCTTTTCTTGACAGGTCCATGCCTTGCTACCGTTGTTGGTACGAATATGGAATTATGTATGGCCATTTTAGCTTTTTTTGATATGTTTTTATTCGTGAGGATGGATCCTGCTCTACCGATAACCTGCTTACCCTTATTTATGCGCCTATCTAATTCCCCATCTATTTTTCCGTCGCTAGTGAATAGACTACCTAGATATACGTACTTGTCAACTTGTTCTAATCTCACATCATTTAGGACAATGTTGCATATTGTTTTCTCACTTTTTCCCTCAAAAACCATGACTTTCGTTTTATGTACGTTAATTTTGAGGTCCATGTTCTTCATGCTTGTGTTAAGTTTATTCAACATTCTTTGCAAGTCTTCGACTGATTCTGCCATAACAATCTTGTCATCTGCGAAAGCCAACCCACGTACTTTGACGGTTTCGAGATCTATACCTTTTTCGTTGAAGAGGGCAGTTCTTAGACACTTATCCATGAATATGATAAAAAGCCACGAGGACATAACGCATCCTTGTTTCACGCCTTGCATAATATCGAACCAGTCACTCAGTTTCCCATTTACCCTTACACTTGCTTTACTACCCGTATATATTGTTTTTATTGCTTGTAGGAGCCCTCCATTCACTCCATACTCTTTAAGGACTTCCCAAAGTTTACTTCTATTTACCGTGTCGAAAGCTTTTTCTAGGTCAATAAATGCACAGAAAACTTTCTTTCCTACTCTCAAGCTTTTTTCTGTGATCTGTCTTAGGCTAAATATCTGATCTGTACATGATCTTCCTGGCATAAATCCACTTTGGACTTCCCATATCTTCTCTTCTGTAATTTCCATTACCCTACGAATAAGTATTTTTCAGTATATTTTACTTACGGTACTTAGTAGGCTGATACCTCTGTAATTACTGCAGTTGCTTTTATCTCCCTTTTTATGTATTGGTACAATAATCGCCTTTCTCCAATCGTCTGGGACTTCTCCTGTCTCGAAACATAAATTTATCAATTCGCACAACCTGTGAGGTATGTACTCGCCACCGTATTTAAGCATTTCAGCGCTAATACTGTCTAAACCAGCAGCCTTACCGTTTTTCAAGTTCTTAATTATATCTCTGACCTCAATGACACTGACTTTTTCAATTGGGTTTTCTAATGCATTATGTTCAATGTCGTAGTTTTGTTGCCCTATATCTTCACCTCCTAATAGTTCTTTAAAAGAATCTTTTAAAGCGTCTACTATCCCGTCTATATCATATAGCATTTCACCTTTGCTGTTTCTCATGCTAAAAAAACTCTGTGCTTTTACTTCCCTTCATCTCTTTAAATAATAGTTTCATAATTCCTTCAAAGCAGTTTTTTATTTTGTTCTCTTCTTCTGTTCTGGTTTTCTCTTTACTCTCTTTGACTAGACGTTTAATTTTCCTCTTTTTGTGTCTGTAATCATTTTTGAGTCTATTTCTCTCCTCATCGCTAAGACCTATCATGTTCAACGTTCTTTTGTATGCTTCTTTCTTTTCTTGTTGGGCTGCCGCAATTTCATCGTTCCACCACGCATCGCCAGACTTTTTTCCTACCCTCGCCATACCACACACTTCAATCGCAGTTTCAACAATGGTATCCCGCAATAAAGCCCACGCACCTTCTACATCTTTGTTCCTTTCAAGCGACTCCCAAATTGCCTTATCTATGCGTTCGTTTATCTTATTCTGAAAATCTATTCGTAATTCCGGTTTCTGTAAATTTTCGACCTTGATTCGCGTCTGTTTCGTTTGTTTGGTTCTCTTTCTTCTCCACCCCCGCCCTAAGTTCATCCTGGAGACTAAAAGGTAATGATCAGTATTGCATTCGGCCCCCCTCATGACTCTTGTATCTGTAACTAGTTCTCTTAGTCTTTCATCTGCAATAACGAAGTCAATTATACTGCGGTTATTTCCTTTACACCAGGTGTAAGTATGGATCATTTTATGTCGAAACCAGGTTTTTGTAATAAATAGGTCCTTCTCTAAGCATAAGCTAACTAATTTTTCCCCGTTATAATTTTTTCTTGTTGGATCCCCAAAATTACCTAGTACCCCTCCTGTATCTGTATCCTGACGTTGGACGCCGACCCATCCGTTCATATCTCCTAACAAAATTATTCTTTCACCTTGGTCGCAAGTACTTATTGTATCATTTAAAGTGTCCCAGAAGGCGTCCTTAACTTCCCTCGAATCGCTATCAACTGGTGCGTAGCACGTTATGATAAATAATCTTCTGATTCCTACCTTCATTCTAGCCCATAGCAATCTGGGTGAAAAAAATTATGCTCTATGAGATGCTGTCTTGCTTTTTCATTCATAATTAAACCGACCCCTTGACTACGATGTGATTCGCTATCTACTCCTGACCATATTTCACAACCGCATTCCAACACCCCATTTTCTATTTTTATAAATTCGCGACCCTTTTTCTTCGTCTCAGGTACACAAAGAATGTCTAGTTTCCTTACGTGCATAGTTTCTCGTAGTTCTCTTATCTTAAGATCATTCACTCCTCTAGCATTCCAAACACCCAGTCTCCATTCATCGCCCGAAACACGACCTTTATGTTTACCGTGTGCATGCCTTTGGTCAATCCGAGTTTCAGTCCTTTCCGAGGCTACTTTATTGTTTGTATTATTCATGTTTAGATTGTACTCCCAACTACCACCTGTATGCGCGAGATTTGTTTTGCGAGTCGAAATCATGTCCGAATTAAGCAGTGATTTGTCTCATGGTGGAGTCAATCTGTAACGTCAGTCCCACCAAAACTTCTGTTACTGGG